>VDFB02083862.1:0-38044 GCA_007258455.2 Sequoia sempervirens
ATGATGGATGAATTGTTACAAAAGTTTCATTTGCGATCAACACAAAATTTGCGGGAGCCATATTTTATGTTATTTGTCTCATGGAAAAAATAGACTATGATAAAATTTCCATGTCAATAGATGAATTCTCGAGGCCTTATTTTTCACCCCTGCTATCCCAATCATTCCAAGCTACACTATTCCAACAAAGTCTCTTAAGATACCTAAGTGCAAAAATTACCATATTATGATAGACTAGTTTTGAGAACTCATGACACCTACAAATGTTATGTTTGAACCTATATAGGTAGATATGCTATTCCTCTATAATACCCTATTTCTATTCTAGTCATCTCGATACCATTCAACCATTCCAAAAAGGAATCTATTCTTACAAAAAACATCAATTGAGAGCAATGTAAATGTGGAAACACACACTTTATTTGTATTTCATGTGTCATGGTTCCCAAACAACTAAGCCAACATGTTGATATGGGAATTGAATACAAATAGAGGCCTTTTTTCACACCCCAATTGTCTTGATCTCTTTAGGCTACATTATTCAAATGTAGTGTCTTATGAGCCCTAAGAGATAAAATATCAAACTATGATGGATTAGTTCTTGGAGCTCATGTCATTTAGGAATATTTTTTTGAACCTATAGGTGGATATGGGGTCCCTCTATAGTACCCTATGTCTATTATAGTCAACTCCAAATTACTTGACCATTCCAACATCGAATAAATTCTTCCAAATATCATCAGTTGAGAGTAGTGTAAATATGTAAACATGCATTTTTTAGATCAGGTGTGTCATGGGGCCCAACTGACTATGCCAACACATTATGATGGTTAGGTCAATGCTATCTAATGCCTTGTTTCAAACCCCATTTTTCTTCATCATTTTGGACAAGCTTTCAACAAATTCTCTTAGGAGACATACATGCAAGAAAATGACAAACTATTATGGATTTGTTCTTGGAATCCATGACACCTAGGAATCTTTCATATCAACGTACAAGTGGATATGTGGTCCCTCTATAGTACTTATATCAATTCTTGTCAACTTTACATTATTTGACCATTCTAACAATCAATGCATTCTTACAAAAAGTGTCAATTAAGAGTACTGTATATGTGGAAATAGTCTTTTGCATTTTGTGTGTCATGGGGCCGAATCAACTACACCATCATGTCAAGGTGAATGGGTTAATAATACTAGAGTCCAATCATGCATCTAATATTTTCTTTTTATCAACCTTAAATAATTCATGATAATCCTCTTTATGATTGTATTAATCTTCCTACATGATATACAATTGAGTTATAGAAGGTGAAAAGAGAATAGAAATTCACAAAAAGCATATCATAGGAAAACAACAAAGTGTGAACATATCATCATGAATATTATCAAGTAAATTTTGGTTATTTCTATTTTCTAAATTAGAACGATTTAAATTCATGGGAGAAGAGGAAAGTAATATAAAAATACTAATATATAAGGGGATATTAAAATAAGGCATGCTCACACTTACATATAATGATAAATAATATAAAAATGATTGTTAACACATGTGGTATACAACTCTGTGTGTTTAAGAATTAGAATATTGTTTCATATTATCAAATCCTAATGATGAGATAATTAACATAAGATGAAATATCATTATTAACATGTCTCATGTTCATATGTGCATTCACCATGACATATTTAACAATGGTGGAGGATGTGAAATATGTATCACTCTATTCATCAATCTTGTGCATGTCTAAATTATGTGCAATAAGATGTAGTAAGAGATATTCAACAAGAAATGAAAGATATGTCATGAAATCATGAACTAATTCAAAGGAGGGTCTCCATTTAAAGATTGTAATATTATAAATATGCATGAAAAACTAATGGGATCTACTAAGGATAATCATTAGTAAAATATGACACTAAGAGACAATAGAAAAGTAATCTATGAAGGCACACAATACATATTAGAAGGATGTATATCAATCATTACATGGATGCTTAGTGTAAAATTATTAGTAGCCATATTTATCCTTCCACACCTCATTGGACTAGACCAATAGTGCAAACATGTTAGGGTGAGTTAGTGAATGTTGTTGGAAGTCACATCTTGTTCCCAAAGTGTCTTGATCAATTTAGGCTATATTGTATCAAGAGAGTCTCTTAAGAGACCTAATAGAAATTTTTTGTCAAACATTGACACAATGATTCTCAAAATTTGTGGCACCTAGGAATGTATTTTTGTGCCTATAGGTGGATGTCAGTAGCCTATCCCAATTTTTTATCAACTACAAACCATTTGAGCATTCCAAAAATGAATGAATTCTTCCAAAATTGCTCAATGGTACTTAATATAAAGTTTCTAATAGCCATATTTTTCCTTCCATACCTTGTTAAACCAAACCAATATTACAAACATGTCAAAGCATATTTACAACATAATCATTTCATTCATCCATTAGATCCATTTTAGGTTCATTTTAATTTTTTTATTCTATGCATATTTTCATCATAATCATTTTAAATTCAACCATTATATTCATTTTAGGTTCATTTTAGATTGGTTAGTCTATGCATATTTTCATCATAACTATTTCATTCATTAATCTATGAATCATTTTAATTTAGATTTTCTAAATTAAGAACATAATTAACCATCCATATATGATTCATATTAATATGCACACATACATTACACATAATAACCATTATATATACACATAAAATTCATGAAAATCCATGCCTATGAGCATCCAAATATAAGAAATTTAGGTATATATCATGTACAACATCATCACACACATAAAATATAAAATTCATAATCAATACAACTAATAATTCCCATATCATATTTTCCATGTTATCATACAAATGAATCATTGCACTCATGTGTAAATCAGATTTCAAGAGCATACACACATAGCCAAAAATGTGCCCCTAGGGCAACTATATTCTATAGCTATCTTCTCAACCTATCCCTCTTTGCAACTGTGTGTCATTCTCATTTATACCACCTTGAGGTGATCCTCATCCATATCCTTCTCAAGGTCACTCCTCTTATCTACTTGTATCCTTGCTCAATGTTGTGCACCACATTTCTTCATGGTTGAAGATATTCTTGTGTTGTTTGGACGTGATGTTCAGATGTGTTATATCTAGAATTTCAGGTTCTAGATCATTCTGCAATGAAAGTTGTGTTTAACTAGGAGAAATGAGATTGATCTGCATTTCTCCATAATGAAGTTTCTTATCTTGTAGATCTAATAATGTGCTTATATTTTCTATATCTACTTTCCCTTGAGGTTTTAGGTGTTGAGGTTTTCTACAAGGTTGGTTAGTAAGTTATGTTTTGTGGCAGTGTGTTTAACTACACAAAATGATGGCATTCTTAATTTTAGGTGGTTGTGAAAGAGTTAATTTTTTTTTTGATGATTCTAGAATATTCTAAGATTTTGTGTGGATGTTATGAAGTGTTTTTGTGTGGTCCACATGATTTGATTAAGCGCATATGTGGTTGCTTGTAGTGTTAGTTCAGGTTTGGCTGACTTGGCATGCTAACACTATTTGCAGAGGTACCTCGTGGATTGTGGATGTATGAGTAGCATGGTGATGTAGATTTTGGTCCTAGTTAACCCTTGGTATGGTTGTCCTTCACTTGTTTCCATTGTAGAGGTGTTTGTTTCTGACCTATTTTGGTGTTGCATGTTTTAGGTGCATACGTTTTATTAAAGCTGGCCTAATTAAGATTGTTTAGGTTGTGGATGGTATAAATGCAAGGTGAAGGTTGTGTGGAGTGTGTGGAAAGTATATAAAAGTAAAAAGATGAGAATGTGATCAAGTGTGGTGATTTGAGTGAGATCTTAAATACTTATGAATCCAATGTAGGGAGTAGAAGGGTCTACAGTTTTAGTGTGCTTGAAGTTGCTAGAGGTAGTGAGCCAAAGGTTGCAAATGACATTAAGTATCAGTGGTGGATTTCTCCTATTTCCTTGAGATAGTGAATATCTTTGTAACAATTCTCTTGTATCTCTTTCATCTTGGTAGTGAGCCATCTGAAAATGAACCTTTCTTCTTTTTCTGGGTAGTGAGCCCTTGGTAGCGAGCCTAATTTTATTTGGTATTGCAATTCATATATATGTGAGCTAATCCTCATTGTGGTTTTTCCCTTCTTGGTTTTTCGAAGTAAATATAGTGTTCTTATGTGTTTTGATGTGTTTTCATTACTATTGCATATGTTTACATTCTACTAATGCATAATAAGGTGTTAATGGTTTATACGAGTTTGAAAATATATTGAAGGTTTGAATTTTTTTAAGTGTACAACTGATTCACCCCCCTCTCAGTTGTCTTGTGTATCTAACAGTTGGTATCAAAGTTGTGGTTCAAAGAAGAATCTTAACCACTTGAGGTAGATCCTGATGGTGTACAAGAAGGGTGTCAAGGATCCTATAATCAATGGAACAAATTATGCTTACTAGAAAGCCATGATAGAGTAGTTTTTGGTTTCTCTTGGTTTTGTAGTCTAGAAATTAGTTGAAAAAGGATATAATATGCTTATTTCTAGTCTTACAAGTGATGATGAGATCAAGGATTATGAAAATAAAGGAAACAAAAGGAATTCTATTTTGAGTGGTTTTTCTAATTATGAACTTGGAAAATTGATAAGTCTAAAATATGATAAATAAGTCTAGACAAAGTTGGAGAGTATTTATGAAGGATATGGCAATGCCAAACAAGAGAAGATACAAAATTACAAAGCCAAATTTGAAACCCTAAGAATTTATGAAGAGGAAGAATTACTGCCTAGATGCTCAAAGTTGCAAAATTTGTCAATGCCATCAATGGTATTGGTGGAAAGTTGGAAAAACGAAAATTTGTGAAAAAGGTATTAAGAACTCTTCCTAAATCTTATAACTCTTAGTTTTTTTCTATTGAAGAAGCTCAAAATTTGGATAATTATTCTAGAGATCAGACGTATGGTTCTTTAACTTCTTTTGAAATGAGAGAGTATGGTCAAGATGTTGTTATTAAAGAAACTACCTTTAAATTCTACAAAGTAGAAAAGTATGATGAATTAGATCTAGACAACCTTAATGAAGTGGAAGAAAATTTTGTGAGAAGGTTGGAAAAGGGCATTGGAAAATATAGAGGTAAGTTACCTTGTAAATGTTTGAATTATTAAAAAATAGGTCATTATGCTTCTAAATGTCCAACCAAAATTTCAAATGACAAATAGGTAAGGATCATAAAGGAAAAAATTTCAAGAAGAGTTATTAAGTTGAAAGAGACAATGGAGTATTTGATGTTGAAGAAGCTGAATATCTTGATGAGAACAATGATGAATGCTTTTTTATGGCTCTAAAAGTTGGAACTAATTCTACTAATATTGAAAGATGTGTGAAGTAAAGTGCTCCAGTAATAGGTCACAACATTAAAGGAACTAGTTTGACTACTTTTAATGCAAGAGAAGAAAGAAAGTACTAGATAATTGATAGTAGATACTCAAATCATATGACAAGTGATAAGAGCAAGTTTGTTAAACTTAAAAAGTATGATGGTGTTCTTGTTAATTTTGGTGATGATACATCTACTAAGATTTTTGGAAAATGTTGAATTAGCTTTGATGGAAAGAATGAAATAGATTATGTTCTTTATGTCAAGGGTCTTCAACATAATATTCTAAGTGTAGGATAAATGTGTATTAGAGGATACAATCTTGTGTTTTAGGATGGTGGTTGTGAAATTAGAAAAGGAAGCTTTGGTACTCTAATTATTATAGGAACAAGGACATAAGGTAATGTTTATCAACTCAAACGTAGTGGCGCTAAGTGCTTTATGGCTCAAATTAATGAAAGTTGGTTATGGCATAGAAGAATGGGTCACATAAAGTTTGATAACCTATTGAAAATCAGTTTTACTGATGCTATGAGAGATCTACCAAGGAAAACAAAGCCTATTAATGTAATCTTCAAGGAGTGTCAAGTTGGAAAGAAAATAGATAAGAGGTTCAAGAAAAAATAATACTCTACCATAGGTCCTTTGGAGTTGTTGCACATAGATATATGTGGAACTACTATAATAAGAAGCCCATGTGGTGATAGGTATTTCATCTTGTTAATTGATGATTATTCTAGAATGACTTGGGTGACATTTCTTAATGAAAAATAAAAATCTCTAGATAACTTCAAAGAATTTAAGTCTATGGTTGAGAATGAAATTGATATGAGAATAAAGTGCTTAAGGTTTGATAGAGGCGGTGAGTTCACCTCTAATGGGTTTAAGAAATTTTGTGAAGATCATGGAATAAAAATGAATTTATCAACTCCTAGAACTCCTTAGTAGAATGGAGTTGTGGAGAGGAAGAATAGAATAGTTCAAGAAGTAGCTAGGATAATGATGGAAGAAAATCTATCAGATTTCTATTGGAGAAAAGAAATTCATACTATAGTCTACATCCTTAAAAAAGGTTAAGCAAGAGTGAATAGTTCAAAGACTCCCTATATGGTATGGTAAACCTCCTACTATGAAATATTTCAAATTTTTTCAAAGCAAATGGTATATCAGATTAAATGAAGAAAACTTACGATTCAAGTTTGATGCAAGATTTGATGAAGGAATCTTCCTTCAATACTCTACAAAAGTAAAGCTTATCAGTGCTATAATAAAAAGGTTGAAGAAGGTTGTTGAAAGTACAAGTGTTAAGGTGGATGAGAAACCACTGGAGAGTTCAGTATTGATACAAGGATATGAATCTAATGAATCCCCTTGCAATGGAGAAGAAAAGGATGAAGAGGAAAAAGCTTCAAAAAAGATCCTTTATACTCCTAATTATGTGTAGAAGAGTCATTTCAAATATCAAATCATTGGAGATAAGATAAAATGTGTATTGAAAAGGAGAAAAACATCTATGATAGAGGAACAAGTAAATTTATGTTTACTTTCAGAGGAAAAACCTAAAACAATGACTAAGGCATGCAAAGATGAGAATTGGATCAAGGCTATAAAAGAAAAATGGGAACAAATCAAGAAGAATCAAACTTTAGAATTGGTCCTAAGACCTACAAACAAGAATTCGATAGGAACTAAATGGATTTTCAGGAATAAATTGAATGAGGATGGAAAGGTTGTTAGAAACAAGGTTATACTTGTGTGTATGGGATACTCACAAGTAGAAAGAATATATTTTAAGGAGACATTTGCTTCAGTGGAAAGGATGGAAGCCATTAGAATGTTTTTGGATTTTGTAGCACATAAATATTTCAAATTATATTAGATGGATGTAAATTTTTCATTCTTGAATGGTAAGTTGAACAACCAGAAGGATTTCATTTATCAAATGATGTTGATATGACCTGAAAATTAAAGAAAGCATTGTTTGGACTCAAACAAGTTCCTAGAGCTTGGTATGCAAGACTAGATAGGTATTTTCTACAATAAGTATTTAGAAAAAGAACTATAGATAGCAACCTTTACTTTAAGGTTTAGAGAGAGAAAATCCCGATTGTGGTAGTGTATGTGGATGGAAATATCTTTGGAGGAAATGAAAGTATGTGCAATATTTTTTTACAGGAGATGCAAAAAGAGTTTGACATTCAATGTGTGGGGAGATGAATTTATTCCTTGGATTACAAATAATTCAATCAAAAAAAGGCATTTTCATTTCATAGTCAAAATATTTCAAGGAAAAGTTGAAGTTTGGAATGGACTCTAACCAATGTGTACCCCTATGGTTATTGGTTGTAAGTTGAGAAAAATGATGAATATCCTAAGGCTGATTAGAGAAAATACAAATCAATGATTAATGTATTTCTATATCTAACTACTACTAGACTAGATATCATGCATGTAGTTTGTCTTGTGGCTAGTGTAGAGGGGTTAGTTTATCATCAAAAAGCATAAAAACATAAAGGAAATAAACAAAAAATCATAACAAGTGCTATACATTATGATGACCCTCCTATATTGAGGTCAAGATGCACCCTAATCTTGCTTTCAATTTTCTCTAAGGATGGAATGTTGGATTTCTCTTAGTTGCACTAGCATAACAATAGCCAATTTCTAGATGGAGAAATGAGGAATTGAAGCTCCAATTTATAGAAATTGGGAGGGAGAAATGGAGGGATAGGATTGGATGTTAATGAAGGGCTAAGATTGATTGAGAAGATGAGGCATGGATCAAGGTGGTGGCTAATAAGTGTCATGATTGAGTGTGAGAGAAGAGGTGAGGTATGATCGCACATGTGTGGGCACACCTTGGGATGAAAAGTCATTAAATTTTGGAGGCAATGTGTAAGATAGTAGAGGTAGGTGAGATTTATCTCATTAATGAGACAAGATTAGGGGGTTGAGGATAAATTTTAAATTAGGAAATAATGGTAATGATGGGGGTTAGGGTAATTAATCAAGGGTTAATTAGCTTAATGAGGTAGGTGGAGTTAATAAACCAAGGGTTTATTAACTTGATTGGAGTTAAAAGTTGGAAAATGGGATGACGAGGATTAGGAAATGGATAACGTGTGACACCCCTCCAATTTGTTATATTTTCTTTGACAGCTCCGATACTTTGTTAGATCTTATTTTATGTTATTGTTATTCTATCACTGACAGTGGAGTGATGATAGACTATATGGATGTGATGATACATTATTTGCATGGTGATTATGTTTAATATGCTTTATGTTTGCATAGATGCTTAGTTGTGATGATATTGCTATATATGCTAATTGTAGTTTAATTGATATATTATCTCGTTAGTTGATGTGACATTGTATTGGTGAAGAGAATGGTATTGCATCACTCGCTTGCGAGTGCCCTATGATTTCTGTAATTCTCTCTTCATAGTGTGTATGAATTATTATTTGTATACATGTATGACATTTGCTTTGGTTGTAGGTTTGCAGGTATACGACAATGGCTTCACCTGGTTTCACAGGTTTGAGCGTGTCCACTACTCAACAGTAATGTTAATTGGGAGATAGTAATTGGTTAAATTTGTCAAACCTTTACCCTAGCATAGTGTGTCATCAGTCTGTGTGTTGGTCATGTTCCTTATCCATGTTGGTCTTGGTATTTTATTTATCGTGCAAGTTTAAATTGTAAGGATTAAATTATATGTTGTGATTAAGTATTTAATTAGTATGGAGATCTTGGTATAAATTAATTAATTAATTAATTTAAAGTTATATTATAAAGTAATTTTAATTATTAAATTAATTAGGAATTAAAATAAATAAGTTATTTAATTGTAAATTGGATTAAATGAATTGTTTTTAGTTTTAAATGCATATTTGAGAAGAGATCTTAGAAATATCTTGGTTTTTTAAAGAAGAGATATTTGTTGTGTGAACTAGAAGTTAAAATGGTTTGTTTTCTAATTGTCTTAAAATTGATTTACGGAGAGATTGATTGAAATGGGTGGGAAAAGAGGAAGTTGATTTCACGTGAAAAGAAAGACAGAGGTTTTTTGAAATGGAAGAATAGTTTCGTGGTTTGAAGAAATTGTAAATCTTAGAAGCTCTTTGATAATTCTAGGAATGTAGTTTGTTATATTCTTGGTTGAGGATTGTTTTTGTTATCTGGGAAGTGGCAATTCTTTTGGAGGAAACTTTGGCAGCTCTATTGAAGATTAAAGGGAAGCTTGACATCAATCTCTGAATCGTTTAATCTTCTAGCACATGTTCTTTATTGTTTTGTTAATTTTAATTTGAAAGAGATAAGTTAAATTATTATTATATGGCAAATTGGAAAAGTTTAGAAGATGATTCTTTCATTTTAGAAGCTTTTGTTTTTGAAAAATTGTTACAGCCTTTGTACAAAAATAATTTAGATCCTCTGTGTAAATTGATTATTTGAAATAGATTGATACAAAAGGAACTTATAGTGGATTATCGAACCTCTGTGAAAATGGAATCGAAACTGTAGAAATTGTTATCCTTTGTAGAAAATTTCTTCTGTAGAAAATATTTGGTGTAAGGAAACCTTTGTAAAATATTTCTACATTATTCCCGTAGAAAACTTCTAAGACAATAATTATTTTCCTATAGGAGATATGGTTGGAATTTACATATATATATATTTGTATATGTATTGGAAAAAATATATTTATATATATTGTTTTATTGATTTACCTTTTGGTAAATTTACTATGATAGATTAGACTGAAGAATTGTTGTACGAAGAATTTAATTTTGTGTGGAAGTTTTCTTTAAATGAAAAATGTTCAAGTTTATGGTTAGGCGAGGGGGTTACCCCATTGTCGTCCCCATGGAGGGGGGTGCTACTGTTGTGGCAACACCCTCCACAGTAATGTGGAGGGGGCGTTGTTACAGTTAGCGCTCCCTTCCTATGCAAGGGATGTTGTCAGCGATTTCTTGTGTTGATTTATTATTTGCTTAAAAGAAATTTATTGTTATATAATTTATATATAATATGTATGGTATATGTTATGTATTTTAATATATAATATATATTATATATATTATATATTAATATATTTTATAGTTGGAATTTGTTATTTAAAATAAATATTATATCTTTAATTATATATATAATTATTTGTATTTATACAAATATATTTATATATATATTTAAATATATATATTTGAATTATGGATATATAATTTTTTATTTTTATTTTTTAAATTTTTGGAAATGAATAATTGTATTATTTAATTAGAAAATATATATATGTTTTTGGAATATGCATATTTATTTAACAAGGATATTTAGTTAGATGGATTTTATGGTTTAGTGCATGCAAGCACGAGTAGTTGAATTTAAATGATTAATTATTTTAATTTTGAAATTGAGTTAGATATTATGTGTGGTTGTGAAACTGTAGTTAAAATTTTGATATAATTTAGTTGTTGATTATTAATGGGAATTGTGTTTTGAATAATGTATTTTAGTGTGAGTTATTGATCTATTGGATTTAGGAAATCCGAATAGTAGTGCTTTGAATTACATGAGATTTTTTATTTTAATTTATAGTATTTCTGTAATTGGGTACTGTGGGGGATATTTGTTGTTGAGAAAATATAAGTCTTCCAGATTGTAGTTGTGAAAGGGTTGTCATTTCTATAGTTCGCCCTTGAGATTTCCTTAGGTAGTGCATGTAGTTGGATTCAGTATTGGACATCCATAGGGATGTGTTATCTCTTGTGTTATGTTATAATTAGTTTGTGCACTATCTACCCTTGGGTGTAGAATGAGTTATTGTGTTGTCAATAGGGGAGTGGCTTTCAACGGGGGCCGGGACACAAAGTGGTCCTAGGATAACTTGTGTGGAAGTTAGTGTAATCAATAGAAATTAAATAACCTACATTAGGGGAATGGGTAGTTAACATATTTAGCTTGATAATTAGCCTTGCTCATTGGCTCAAGGGCTTGTGTTAGACTTGAGATGAGTTGGGAAGCCTGGAATGGCAAGATCGTTATCTTGTCTTCTCGAAAGATAATCGATTCCGCACTGGTGTACATGTGGGGCCAGAGTTCGTGAGAGGTTACCAGGATAACCCAAGATGGGGGCCAAGACCTAGGAAGATCTCCTTAGGATAACCAATGCAACCTTTGTGATGACACTCCTCCTATGACAACAATCGATTGTATTGTATAGTGGTTGTACTTGATTTTGTGATTCTGGAAGCAATGTAACCCTATGTTTTGTATTTACTAGTACTATGTGGTTTTGTACCTTGCTTATGTCTAGAGGTAGTAGGTTAGTCTTGGTTACCTGTTACTATCTCCTAGCATGGGGGTTTGTCCTACGAGTACCAGATGGCTGGG
Source organism: Sequoia sempervirens (assembly GCA_007258455.2). Lineage (NCBI taxonomy): Eukaryota > Viridiplantae > Streptophyta > Pinopsida > Cupressales > Cupressaceae > Sequoia > Sequoia sempervirens. The sequence goes on from VDFB02083862.1 coordinate 11,782, forward strand.
TGGCATGCACCTTACACTATTGAGTTTTCTCTTCATGTTCATGATGGCAGGATCTTCTTGTTCGAGGAGCTCGGGTGTTTCTATGGATTTGTACTTCTATTTATTCATTGTAACTGTGGGACACTATGTATTTGTAATCCTCATTTGTATCGAGGAGGATCCTTGTGTTGTAATTGTAACATTATGTATGATCTATTCATTATGGGACTAAATTGTATATATTGTGTTATATGGTGTTGTATTTGTGGAAATATGTTCATTGCATTTTCGTGTTTAATTATTTTGCAATGGGTGAATGCTTTGTTGCATGTTGTTATCATGAGTAAATTCCATATGCTATGTTTTGGAATAATTTTATAAGTTTTGAAATTCACATGTAGATGTGTTGCGTGGCCTAGAGGATGTATGTGTTAGAGTAGTTTACTTCACTCATCATTGTTACTCTTTTTAAGGAAAAAAATTAGTTGTGCTTCCACAGTGTTGCATCATCCTATAGGTTGCGGGATGGGGTTTTACATAAGGTTAATTAATCAAGGATTAATTAACTTAAGAAAGGTTAGGGGATTTAGAGGAATAAGGGTAAAGGTTACCTTTAATTAAATAAATGTGGATTTATTTAATCAAAGGTGGTGGATAAAGAATGATGGGGAAATTAATTAAATAAATAATGAATATTTATTTAATTAATTATTAGGATAAGGGGCATAGGTTAAATTAAATAAATAGCAAGTATTTATTTAATTAAATATTATCTTGGGTGACTACAACTAGATTTTAAGAAGATCCTAGAGAATCTCATGTTGTAGTAGTGAAGAGGATATTTAGATACTTGAAGGGCACTTTGGACTATGGTTTTTGGTATCTAAAGTATACTAACTTCTCATTGAGTGCATATAAAGATGTAGATTGGGTAGGATGTACAAATGATAGAATAAGTATTAGTGGTGGTTCTTTCTTCATTGGAATCAAATTGGTTTTATGGTTGAGTAAGAAGCAAAATTCAATGTCATTATCTACTATAGAGGCATAATATATTGTGATAATATCATATTATACACAATTATTGTGGATGAAGCAAACATTTAAGGATATTAGAGTATCATATGATGAACCTACTTCTATATTATGTGATAATACAAGTGCCATCAGTATTTCAAAGAATCTAGTAATACATTTGAGAACAAAATACATCTCAATCCAATATCACTTCTTAAGAGAGAAGGTTGCATAGAATGAATTGAGGTTGGAGTATGTGCCTACCGAGGATCAAGTTGTAGATATTTTTACAAAGGATCTTCCTAAAGATACTTTTGAGTATCTCCAATAGAAGATAGGGGTTATTGCCCCTCCTTTCAATTAGATGCATAAGTCTGTGCATCTTCCCGGGAAGTAGCTCAAGATACATTCTTAATCCTAGATTGATGTTGAAGGCTACCTCTGAAGGCGATTAGGTAGTGGTATTGTTGGTTGGTATAGTTAGATGGAACATATTGTGTGACCCTAAGGGGGAGAGTACAAAAAGTGAGTATAGTGAGAGAATAGTTATTTGCAGGTGTTTCACTTTGGAGTGTTGTCAAAGGGGGGGAAAACAAAAATCCTATGTAGGTAATGTGTTAAAGGCATTTGTGTTTTCCTTTTCCATTGATGTCAAAGGGGGAGAATATTTTTTGAAAAAAAAAAGGAAACAAAGGGAGAGAGTTGGTGTAGAAGTGTGTTTTGGAAAGGGGGAGAATTAGAGTGTGAAGAGTAAGAGATGCTCCAGTCAAGGGGAGTATTGCTTGTTGTTGATTTTTTTTCTTGTTGATGGTTTTTTCAAGAGCTGGTGTTTTCATCAATGACAAAGGGGGAGATTGTTCCAAGCATGTTGCTTGCTTTGTAATTGATGTCAAGAATTGTTGGTGTTGGTCATTGATGTCAATAGTTTGGAGATGGTTGGTGTTGTCAAGTGCTTGTACTAGTATGGATGTGTTATGGTTTGATAAGAAGGTGTTGTACTGATGTCATCAGTGTTGTGATTGATTTCTTGTATAATTATGATGTAGTTGCAATAAGCTCACTTGGTTTCCAAGTGATTTTGAGAAAATTTAAATAAAAAGTGTGCAGTGTAACAAATTTCTATTAAGTGTTGTTCTTCACTTTTCTTCATGGTTGAAGATATGCTTGTGCAATTTGGATGCGATGATCAGAGGTGTTTATAGTTGTTATATCCATAGTTTCAGGTTTTGGATCATCTTGTAGTGAAAGTTGGGTTTGATAGTTTGTTTGTCTGTCTAGAAGGTTGTCTAGGAGAAGTGAGATTGCTCTGAATTTCTCTACAATGAAGTTTCTTTCCTTACAAATTTGGGAACATGCTTATATTTTCTGTAGCTACTTTCCCTTGAGGTTTTAGTGTTGAGGTTTTTAGCAAGGTTGGTTAGTAAGTTGTGTTTTATGGAAGTGTGTCTAGTTGCATAAAATGAAGGTGTTCTTAGTTTTAGGTGGTTGTGGCAAAGTTACAAAATATTTAGATGCTTCTAGAATATTTTGAGATGTTGTGTGAATGTGGTGAAATGTTGTTGTTTGGTTCATGTGATCTAGAGAAGTGCATATGTGGTTTCTTGTAGTGTTAGTTCAGGTTTGGCCCACTTGGATTGCTAGCACTATTTGTGGAGGTACCTCATGGATAGTGGATGTGTTGAGTAGTATGGTGATATGGATTTGGGTCCTAGTTAATCCTTGGTGTGGTTTTCCTTCACTTCTTTCCATTGTGGAGGTGTTTTGTACCAACCTATTTTGGTGTTGCATGTTTTAGGTGCATACATTTCATTAAAGCTAGTCTAATTGAGATTTCTTAGGTTGTGGATGGTATAAATGCAAGATGAAGGTTGTGTGGAGTTTTTGGAAAGTATATAAGTGCAAAAAGATTCGAATGTGATCAAGTGTGGTGATATAAGTGTGGGCTTAAATTCCTATGACTCCAATGTAGTGAGTAGAAGGGTCTAGATTTTTAGTGTGCTTGAAGTTGTTCGAGGTAGTGAGCCAAAGGTTGCAGATGGCATAAAGTTTTAGTGATGAATTTCTCCTATTTCCTTGAGATAGTGAATCTCTTTGTAACAGTTCTATTCTATCTTCTTTCATCTTGGCAGTGTGTCTTTCTTCTTTTTCTGGGTAGTGAGCCTAATTTTATTCAATGTTATAATTCATATATATGTGAGCTAATCCTCACCATGGTTTTTCCCTTCTTGGGTTTTCCACATAAATTTGGTTTTCTTATGTGTTTGTATTACTGTTTGATATGTTTACATTCTACTAATGCATAATAAGGGTTTAATGATTGATAAGGGTTTGAAAAGATATTTGAGGGTTTGAATGTTTTTTAAGTGTATAAATGATCCAACCCCCTCTTAGTTGTCCTATGCATCTAATAGTTATGTCTTAAAAAATAATGTTTTTATCTAGACTAGAATTGAGAATCGGGTTGGAACTAAGAATTGGAGCTTATTTTCAAAGCTAGTAGACTTTGAGGATGGGAGGAACCAAGTAATTTGAACTAATTTCCAAGTTCCAATTGTGTTCTAATTTTTTATAGGAAATAATTAATAGTTGAAGGGAAAGCAAGAATCGAGAGTCAAAAGTAACAAGGAAATCAAAACTAAATTCCAAGTTTGAATTGGGTTTCAAAGTCTAACAAGAAATATAAGGAGAATTTGATGGAAATTAGCCTTCAGGGACTAGAAGGAACCAAGAACTTAGAACCAAGTTCTAATTTCCAATCAAGTTTTGAAACCTAGTTGGAAATGATAGATTGAAAATGAGGGAGACTTTATTGTGGAGTGGTAATATTGTATGAGAGGAAGGGATCAAATGGAAATGAGGAGTTGGAACTTAGGTTCTAGTTTCTAATTTCCTTCCAAAACATGTAACTTGATGGTAGTAGATATTATTTATTATGCGTCATTGTACAAGAACTAAAGAGAACCTCAACCTTGGAACTAACATTTGAGTCCTTAGTTCCAACTAGAGTCAATGGCTTGAGGTAAGAAAAGGAAGACACATCTCTTGTTTATTAGCAATAAGGATATGAAAATGTGGGAGCTAGAAAAAATAAGAATTTGGAACCAAAGTTCTATGTTATAGGTTCCATCGAAAACATGTAACTTGAGGTGGTCAAGGAGAGGTCACTAGATTGAATCTAGACAACATGAGGGGAGAGGAAATTTCCCAAAATAGGGTATGGTCCCAAAATTAACTCTAAAACACAAAGAAAAGAAAGAAACAAATGAAGGAAAAAAAACAAGAAAAAAAAGGTGAACCTTAAATGGATCCCTAAACCCAAGAGAAACTAGGGCATGCATGAGGGAAAAGAGAGTGGAAGATCAAGACCACTTGAGAATAAAAGTCACAACAAAAGAAAGTAGAGGGAAGGAACCAAGTGAATAAACACAAATGAAAGGAAGAAAATAACCTCACAATATGTGTTTGATAAAAATGAGGTTATCTAAGTTATGGAGAAATGGAGTTTGAGCATAGTAAATCAAATTAAACCTTAGAGTTGATACCACTCGATGAGTAACTTGCAAGGAGGCACAATTGATCACAAGAGGAAAGGAGGTACATGAAAATGAAAGGTCAAGGAGGAAATATAAGGTAAAAAATTTATAAAACCCATGGTGAAACCCTCTGTATGCACCATCAATGTGTAAGAGGAGGTAGGTGAAGAAGATGCTAGAGGTTGATGAATGGGAAGAATTTTCAAGAAGATCACGAGGCCCAGTTGGTAATCACAATGCAAAAATGCAAAGAGCAGTGAGAGTTAGGTCACATGAGGAACTTGGAACTTGGAACAAAGTTCTAAGTTCCAAGCAAGGTTCACGGCCCAATATGAAGTCATGGTGCAACGACACTTGGAGGAGAGTGGGAATTGAGTCATGGGTGGAATTTGGAACTAAGTTCCAAGTTGCAAGTTGGGTCAACATCTTGAGAAGAACCAAAAAGGTCCCAAAAAATTAAAGAGCATTAGAACTCAAAAGAAGGTAACAAATACTCAAAGAGAGAGAGAGAGAGATTCAACCATTCGCCCAAAACAAAGGACACTACACAAATAAAAGAAAAGAAAGGAAAAAAGTGGGTCCCTGAAATTTGTAAGTAAAACATGGGGTGTGTATGCAAGGCATAAAAATACCCTAATTATTTGATTCTCATATGATGCATTTATTTACACTAATTACTTTATAATATTACATGCTTATTTCAAATTTATATTTCATGTATTATAATTCCCTCTCCTCTAATTCCTTGTCTTATGGATGCAACCAGTTGTAAAGGGTCATATTCTATCACTAACACTATCATGATAATTTTTGCAAATAGTTAGTGGTGCATATAGAGGCTCATTATTAATAGATGACTTGTCAACACCCCATGCACCCTATCATCCCATAACTGCCAAGTGAGGTAGATAATATATAAATGAATGTTCTCTGATCTCATTTTCTCCTCCTCTTTCTCTCTATCTCTTGTTGATATTAAAATTTAATCTGTGGTTCTTTTATTCCGACTTAGAATGTGATGTAAGGCCTCTCATTGCAAGTGACTAATACAACCTTAATTTGTTATATATTTCTCCTAAATAGATGGTTAGAGATATTACAAATGATATGAAGGCGACTGTCTAACAATGACCTTATAGTTTATTTTTACTTATGTTCTATCATTGTTATTTTACTTAATGAAGAGGTATGTGCATGCAAATTATGGTATGAGATTCAAACTTATAAGATGAATTTGAAATAAGATAATTGTTGTGTCGTATTGCATTGAAAGAGTAATTAGCTATGTAAATGAATTGTGAATAAAGTTACAAAGATTCGGTTTGCAATTAATGTGGTTTATTATTATATCTAATTGTGCTTAATTATGTTGTGCAGGAAATTAAGTGAGTCGATGTGGGATTAACATTAAAGGAACCAAATATGCAAATAGGAGGATGGATAAATATTGGAATCGTATCAGATACATCTTTGAGAAGTTCTAAGTGTAGCCCTATTTGACTTAGAAGGGTTTGAGGTTTGATTATTGATTGGGTGATCATGTTTGAGTAGAATCCAATTGTAGGTCCTATGATGTGAGTTTGGTTGGGGTTGGAACCCTTGGTCAGGATCAAAATTCGTATGGATACTTTTGTGGGTTTTTAAAAGGGATTATTGAGTCAATTTCCTTGGTTTTTGAACAAGAATAGACCCCTAGGACCTATACCTATGGGTTTGGAACCTTCTTGACATGTGAGCTTGTCCTTGGGGTGTGAAAAGACCCCTCAAAAGTCCACATTCATGAATGTGACGAATTCAAAAAAGTGTTGGGGCTTGGGAAGTGTGACTTGTAACTCTCAACTTCCCACTCCCCAAAAGTTCTTGGAATTGGCACAAGACTCACACATGTGTGAGCACTTGTGGGAAAGAGTGTAGGTCTGGAAGATTCCTATATACCTCAAGAAGATGGAAGATTTGGGCATTGCCCACTTCTCCTCTTGGAGAACTCCAATGGAGATGATAGACAGTGAACATGATGGTTTTGGCTTGGAGAAGAAAGGATAGTAGAAAAAGATTAAGTCCCTCATTGAAGAAGAAAAGATAAGTCCTCTATCTTCATTCTCTTTCGTTATTGTTGTTAGAAGGTTGCATGGTTGCATGGTTCATTGTAGAATATGTTAGCCGGAGGAACTTGTAAGCATGTAATTTGGTGGTGTGCTATTCTTATTCTATGTAAATGTTGAATAAACTCCATATATCACCTTGGGGTTAAAATATTTTCTTGCTCGGGGGTATGGCTAGAGCCCCTGTGGCTTCATGATGCCATTACGGTAGGGAGGAGAGCAAGTTTGTTCTATTTGTATGCGACTCTTTATATTCTTAAATATCTTTGTAATATTAAAAGTTAAATTCTTGATTTCAAAAAAAAAAATGAACATGGAAAATGAGTAAGGTCATTCCATGAACATGTAGAGGATTAGTTTTCCCCATACTATTGCATTAGAGAAAATATCATTTGTTGACATGTTATTCCATTCATTTTATCATTTGTGATAGGGTAAGAAAATAATAAATGCACCCTACAAGCTTGTATTAAGAGAAAAACTTTAGATAAAAAAGAGGGTTTTATTTTTGGGGGCTGATAGATATATAGGTGAATGTAAATGCATTATCTTTTGTAAATAGACATGTATTGTGTACATTTAAAAATATAAGGTAGAAGTGAGGACCCATCATATTATGTCAACTAAGCTAGAGTAATTTGTTACTTCGAAAATGGAGGTACTTATTCAAACAACACCAATAAAATGGTTGGTTTCACGAGAGTGATGTCCCTGCCCTAAAGAGGTTTTGATTTTTCCCCTCTACAAAATAATAAATGGAGAAAATTAAGAGCTCATACCTACTTACGTGCATATTCATATATCCATATATATGTATTCATATTTACAGAGAAAGAATGTTTATATGTTATAAACATACATTTTAAACATATATAATTTCAGTGGGTATATATTTCTGATACATCTAGAACAGAATGTAAACAATCTATTTTTAAATATTACATATTGATCTTTTTTTATATATGTTCCATATGTATTTTATTATTAAGAAAATTAAATAAATAAATGAAAATAACAATAATAAAGATTAAACGGAAGTAAAGGAGAGAGGGGCTTGGACCCATCACTGGAAGTAGCAGCACATGGAGGAGTTCACAACCCCTGTAAAGGGCACAACCCATATAGGGAGCCACTACTCAATATCGCACCTGCTATCTTCTTCGCATTAAGAGAACAAGGAAAATAAAATAAAATAAAAACGCTAATACCTACGTATGGGGCCAACAAAATATAATCTCGCTTCAGAAGACACAGATAAGGAAATAAAGAAACATATGCGCATGATATTGAAACATAATGGTTTCCAGGCGCATCAAATGGTAGAAGGAAACTGAGGGTGAATGTATTTATTAGAGTTAATGTAAATCTGTGGTCTCAACAAACAAGATGAGAAAAGAAACTTAGATGAGAAATACATCCTGAACGAGGTGCTCCAGTATAGTTTTTCCAAAACCTGCAGAGGAAAGCTACCTGTCCAAGTGTAAATATTCAAACATAAATGTTGTGAACTTACAGACGCCAAGGTCCAAATATCAGCCTGAATATCAAGGTAGGTGCAATCTACAAAGCAAAATAAAAGAAATGGGGAAACAAGAAAGATCTGTAGTCATCTCGGCCACTAGGAGTTGCACACCTTGCCTTCCCTCTCTCAGAATGAGTATTCATTGCAAGCTCATGTTAACAGCTATCAACATAACTAAATAAGGGAGTTGGTGAAGATAATGTTTACAAACCAAATGAGGTAGTGGGATCACTGTAGCTGCAGCCTTATTGAAGATATTAATGTTGAACCAAACTGTTTTATGAAATAGGCATATTCATTGAATGGCTCTTGTTGAATGGTGAATCGAGCCAATCTGGTGTCAGTTGTATTAACGCGGTAAATGGGCTCTCTTTGAATCCTGTAAGTGCGTATAGGCTAGGTCTCAGCTAAATTTTATATTTCACGTGTTGCACTAGTACCCAGGTGAGTGGGTGAAAGATCATATGTGCTAGGAGTCGTTACATCTCACTGGTCACTGCCAGAAATCATGAGATGACAGCCTTTGTTAAACCATCTTTTGGGTCACAGTGGCTAGCCAATCTTGGCCAATGGAGGCCGATCTAGAGTGTCACGTCTTAGTCTATCATAAAATGGGAATGGCAGGTTCATACTTATTATTCAGACTTCTCTAGACGACCCCTTCATTAAGTGATGTGACGTGTAATAAGGCATAAACGGCTGGCCTGTATCTTTATCACTGCAAGGCGATTATTCAGATCTTAGTCATCCTTCAGTCTGTCACATTTCCAGCGGTTCGCGGTCATGATATTTATGATTTCTCACAACTGTGATATCTGCCCCTCCAAATCCTTCCTCTCCAGTATCATCTTCTTCTGCCCTAACTCGGCGAGTGTAGCCAGAAAGAAAGGTTTTGTCAGAGTGTTAGAGTATGATTATTTAAACGAAAACTATAGCCAAGATTCCTAATAATGGACACTTCTAGCATAATTTGTAAAGTCCCTTGTTAGCTAGCTGCATATAAATGTTTGGACCATCTATTTTATCTTTGCCTAATCGATGTAGAGTCTAGCAAGTATAAGGTTGAACATGGAGTTGAAAAGTAGCAAAAAATTGCCTATCCTGGTTGCTCAACTACAATTAATAATGATCACATTGTAATTACTGGTGTTATGCTTGGAAAACTTCGCTGAGTTTGGAGAATATGAAGATACGTGGTTTGGATGAGCTTCAATAGTCTTAGGAAGAATATTACTTTTAACAGTGTGTTTAAGTTGGCAGATTTAATGATTGCTACTGCAGTATTTATATTTGGAAAATAATATTTCCCGATGGCCTAATAGTTTTGATATTATGGACGTAGGCTAGTTTACATGCTCGTTCAGAGACGTAATTGATCGCATGTATTTTGTTTTTGTTCTCTTTTTGTTGAGGCTGATGACGTGGACGTTGAAAAGTCATGGTGCTGTGAACACGTGGCAGGGAAGACAGGCGGGGATTATCTATGCAGGGGCTTATTGTGGCATGGGCGGGCGTGCTTGCTGCCTTTTCCAAGCAGGTCCCGTGAATTGTGTGACCCTGCCCTAATTTCTCATTGCGTTTACTTGCCCGGTAATAACAGTGCAACTTCCATGTTTTATGCGCTTGCAAGGGTTGAATCTCAGTAAAACAAATAAAATAAAATAGCTGATATTATATGTGAGTTGACTAAATATATCATTATTTCCTTTGATGAGGATTGGTCTACTATAAGAACCAAATTTTGAAATAAATAATCGTAATATTATTTGAGTTTTAGTGTTAGTTGCAATGTCATTATTCAATATTAATATTTCAAAAGAAAAAAGAGAGGTTATATTGATCTAAGATTAAATAATAATATATTATTCGGTAATAGTGCTAATTGTTATAGAATTTGATGGATGTTAAGTCAAGATTCAATGTTAAAACTATATTGCTTGGTTAGTTGCTAGGATAGTAGCAAGGTAGGTTTGAGAACAACTATAAATAATGTTTTTGGCATTTAAAGACCCATATACATTATAGGTATCGCCTGTCCAAGATCATCTATTGGTTCTCTCTTTTTTTTCAATATTGTTGAAAAAGAAAAGTCATTGGCAATTAAATGACATCACAACCTTTATCTAGTGTTCAAGTTATCAATTGATAACAACTTGTTCATTTTCGAGTCATGAATACAAGATGGTTAAATAACTATGGTATTCTTGGCGGAATTAACATGGCTAGTTCCCTCGTTAATAGTTACTATAGAATAAATACCAATCACCTTGTCCCATTTAAGCCAACAGTGAATGTTATTCCTAATTCTAATCTTAATATGGGTATAACAAAAATGAAAATATTAAAACAAGGAATAATAAAGACAACCTACCATTAGCATTAATATTGTACTAGATCTAATGTGTGAGTTACGTGTGTAGCGTAAAGGATCATAATTGTTGCAATCTTGGTAATAATACATTCTAGAAGGAATAATAATAATGCATTGTATGATAAATTGGGAATGGTAAATCAATCATCATTTCGGACCTATTGGAAGGAACATTAACGTAGCTTATTTAAATAGTAACTATTGCTTTCGTGTCAACAACACTAATATCTTCAAGAGCATTCTTCCCCTTAAAAGTTCCTTTCATAAGTAAAAGCTAACATTACTAAATTTTGACATAAAGAGTTATGTCTTCCTATCAAGTAGAGTTAAACTTTAGTTGTTAGTTTATGTTGCGAAGACGGGATATGTAAGTTCTGTCGGAGCATTGGCCCCATTATAGGTGGGAATGGAAATTCCAGTGTAAATTAGTTTCGTAGAACATACACAAAAAAAAAAAATTAGTTGGGTTTTCTGACAAAAAAATTATGGGCATGACATGTGCTCATGGTGTATTTTTATTTTATTTCGTAGGAGTACTCATGTCAAACTATAGACTTACATGATGAAATTCAATAGGATTTGTTATTTTATATGGACCCTAGGATATCATTTAATGTTTGAATATTTACCTTGCATGAATATTTTTGAGTGCTATATATCTTGAGATACATGACCATTTTAAGATTCACATGCACCTCAAAGAAGTGGTAAAATGTAATGGTGAAATTTACATGATCATTCCATTTCCCATTTAGTTTTGTGTTTATTTTAAGAGAATACCTTAATACATTACATATTGACTAATGGATTAATCTTTTGTAAATCCACACTCCTATGCCCTTACTCATCCATTTGCACACATTCCTACACATTTGGGTAAATTAACTAATGGATCAATCTTGTTGATTTTGATATATACACCCAATAAAGTATTTATTATGTCTATTCACACACCTATCCCTATAGATACATTGTCCACTTTGATTTGACCATTTTCATGTCCTAGGTCTTTTCCATGGACACATGATCAATCTTGCAACTACATATTTCACCCTTGAAATTTGAAATTGGAAATTTAAATTCAAAATTTGGGTTACTCCTAGCCATTCCTTTCCTACCTAGTGTCTACAAAACACACATTTGCATGATTTATTGCTATGCCTATATTTAAGGCATTCAATTACATTCATTTATCATCTTATCTTATTTGAGATTATTTAATCACAAGATTCAAAAAACGTCATAAAAACACTTCATTGGAACATTAAAAAGAACACAAATCTACATAATCATTCTAGAGTATTTGTATTACCAAAACTTACTATTTTTTATAATTGACATGATTGTAAAGTTAGGTCCTTTATGGAGGTTGATGTAATGAAATGTGACCACTAGTGATTCCAACAATCCTCTATTTAGACATTTCTAAAAATTGTCAACTCAAATAGTAAAACGAGTAGAGACAAATTTGGTGAATTAGAAAGTAGATTAATTTTACAAGTTTCAAAATAAATCTTAATGTATAAAACAGACTTAGAATTAACCCCTCAAAAAGTGGCAAACTATTTAGATTTTGTTTTCTCTAAAACATAAAAATGAAAAAAAATCATTTATTATTTATGTTCTACTTTTGACATTCAATTGAGAATTACATATACTCAATTAAGATAAATAATAAATAGAGAAAACTTAATTTCTCTTACAAATATAAATAATTATGTAACATAGAGTTTCCAAAGAGAGCAGCCTTACAAATTTGATCGGCAAGTGTATGGAAGCAGCATGGGTGACGTTACAGAGATTCCTTGTACAGATCCCACTCCATTTTATTCAGTGTATATCCTATCATCCAATGCCCATCCTTAGCAGTGGAAGGTGGGACTGGGCTCTGTGAATAAAATAAAATAAATATCTCATCCTACACATGGAGATTCAGAATTTCGTATGAGATTGGCATGTTGTTGATAATGAGATTCCTGTCTGAAATAATTATGAGGGGAAGGAAAACACCACTGCGTGTCTTATACGATAGAAGTTCCATACAAGCCAACTGTATTCATCACTTTTGTTTTACTATCGTTCTGTTGTTTCCTTCTATTACCCATTTCCATCCAAATCAGATGAGTTTGATGGGTATTTTGGATGAATGAAGAATGGCTTGGCTGCATTGGATGTGTGGATGTTTCATTTGCAGATCAGATAGAGACGTCTCTCGTTTATGTAGTTTATTGTTTTTAAGTTGATTTTTATGGTTATTCCAATGGGCATGTCCTAGTAATTCTCTGTCTTGACAATGCAATTAAATGCTTGTGAGTAGGAATACAGTGTTCAAACGTCATTATTGTTTTCATCGTGCAAGTTTAAACAATACATTTTAAGCTTTGATTTGGTTAGGTGGATCATCTAAAATCATACTAGTTTTTTAAGTAGGGCCTGCCTATTAGTGTGATATCAAATGAGCCACCTAAACAAGTCAAAGCTTAGAGGGTGTTGTTTAAGCCAAAATTTATCGTTTATATATTTCTAATAGAGATGGGTAGATAATATCTAAGTAGAAGTTTTAGTTTATAGGTTTTCTTCCTTGATCGAATCAACATCAACTTCAATGTGAAACAATGCATGAATACTTTTAGTTGCACTTAAGTTTGTGAAAGGATGAAAAGATTATTTAAAAATGTGTTGATGAAGGTAAAGTCATAAATATTTATTTCAAACATTCATTCTATTGTTTTGTTACAAGATATAGAGTTGAGGTTGAGATTTTATGTGAAAATAAAGTTTAAAATAAGGATGGAGTTGCTAAAAAGTTTGGTTCACTTTCTTTTGCCTTTTTGTTACTAGGGATGGTATTGCAAGTGGCAATGTCTTGTCAAGTATGGTTATGTTTGTAGTTTTGTTGATGTTTACATTGTGTGTTAATTTTTTGTATCACTATATTGGTGTCATGTTGGCATGTTGGTTTCTATATGTTAAATTGTATTGAAAAATAAATGCTTGAGAAAGGATTGATTCTTGTGGCACATTAGAGATCTATCCCAATTAGATCCTTAATGATTTAACATGAGTATTTAGAAATTCTTGATGCGTGTGAATCCAAGGTGTAAAGATGATTGATGTGTGTTGCAACAATAGAGGTTAGCTCATGGAGATCATGGTGGTGTGTGGTTGTTTCTCCTATGTTTGCCTTGGATGCTACTAAGTGATTCTTTGATGTCTTAGGTGTTTTATGGTGCTCATATAGTTCTATTGAAAGTGCCTACTAAGTGTCCTTAAGTTTGCTCCTTAATCTATGTTATGTTAGGTTTCCATACAGAATGAAGGGTCCCACAAAGCTAGCAAGTTGTGTAATGCTAGTTTACTCATAAGACACATGGATCTATTGTCTCTAAGCAAGTTGTGTTATGTTAGGTATCCATGTAAAAATTATCAAGTTCACAAGTTAGCAAGCTCCATTATGCTAGGTCTATGGATTGTTTGGAAATCACACCTTAGGGAGTGCATAAATATTTAATGTCATAGGGGACAATATAACATCATGAGGGACGAATTTGGTAATCACACCTCAGGGAATGCATAGAAATTTAACATCAAGGTGGAAAAAATTGTTAATCACACCTTAGGGGATGCATAAATGTTTAACATCATCGAGGATGATTTTCTAACCATGCCTCAAGGGGAATTATAAATAACACCAACACAAAGGGGGCACATGAATGAATTGAAAGCCACACCTTAGGGGGTATTGTGTACAACACTGCCACCAAAGGGCCACATGAAGCAATTTGAAAGCCACACCTTAGGGGTTATTATGTATAAAACCACCATAAAAGGGGCAAATGAATGAATTTTAAAGAGACACTGCAAAGGGTATTGTAGAGAACACCACCACAAAAGGGGCACATGAATGAATTTTACAGACATTCCTTACGGGGTATTGTGCACAACACCACTACAAAAGATGCACATGAATGGATTTAAAACACACCTTAGGGGGTATTGTGCACAAAACCACCACCAAAGGTGCACATGAAGGAATTGAAAGCCACACCTTAGGGGGAATTATGCATAATATCACCACTAAAGGAACACATGAATAAATTTGAAAGCCACACTTTAGAGGGTATTATGCACAACACCACCAACAAAGGGTCACATGAATGAATTGAAATCCACACCTTATGGGGTATTGTGCACAACACCTCCACCAAAGGGGCACATGAAATAATTGAAATCTGCACATTAGGGGGTATTGTGCATAATAACACCACTAAAGGGGCACATGAATAAATTTGAAAGCCACACGTTAGAGGGTATTGTGCACAACACCGCCAAAGGGGGGCATGGATGAATTGAAGGCCACACCTTAGAGGGTATTGTGCACAACAACACCACCAAAGGGACAAATGAATGAATTTAATCTTCACTAGGTGCCTAGGTATGGAGATGGATATGGTGATATTCCCCCACTTAAAATGTTAGCATACTTTCTATGCTTATATTTTAAGGAAAATAAAGGGGGAAGAGGAGATCCTTAAAAGAACACACACCTCCAAAAAATAGGTATCCTTGCCTCCCAAGTGTATAGGGTAAGTGCACAGAGTTGAGTCCAAGAAACATGGAAGTTTTTTCCTTATCCAAAAAAATGAAATTGACATTGCAAAAATGGGATCTCGAGCCTAAATGCAATACAGGATCCCATTTGCTAAAGGGTCCCGGACCGACGGACAGGGAACGAGATCCTGATTAGTACGAAACATGATCATGATTTATAAAAATTGGGATCCCGTTTTGTATAAATCGGGATCCCATTTATAAGACGAGATCTCGTTTATAAGACAGGATCCCATTTCCCTATCAATGATCACACTATTTAATATTGGGAAACAGGATCCCGATTATAAAACGAGATCCTGTTTCTAAAAATTTGAATTTGAATTTGCTTTGTAGTCGGGTTTTTGCTTTGTATTTTGGTTTGGGAAAAGCATTGGGAATCTGAACCTAGGCCTTCAACTTGGTTTGACTTGCAAGTTGAAGGTCCTAACAATGTCAGAGAAAAATACTGAGTTTGGACATATGGCTAATGACTTTTTTTGCAGAATTTTTTGATGAAATTAAAACCCATTTTAGATGAGACAATGCATATTCCAAATATGTAAATTTTTTTACAATTGGATTATTTTTTCTATTTTTCAATTAATTTAATGAAACTGGTCCATAAACTTTAAATATCAGGGTTTTTTAATATTTTAATAACTTTTGATCAACATAACATTTTGATGAATGGATTGCATGAGAACAAACTTCAGACAATTCTTTTCAATTTAAAAAAAAAAAAATGATAAGTTAAGGTCATCTTATGCATGGTACACGATGATTTTTCAAAACGATAAATATACCTAATAAAAATTAACAAAAAAAAAACAATAAAAAATTACAAAAAAATATTGAGAACAAGCTTCAGTGAGTCACAAATCTTTTCCCAAAAGGATTTAGAAAAATACGATAATTCAGGTCAAAATATGGATGTTGTACACGTGCATGGTATGGCATAAAAAAAGTGACTTTTAAACAATGGTTTTTAGAAACGCCTATTGAAACTCAATTTGTACAATTTGGGTATTGAAATAAATTACATATTTGGAAACTAGACTCCGAGTAATACATTTTATGATGAGTGAATTTTTTGAAGATTCCATCTCTAAGTGCTTCAAATTTTAAGGTAAAATGTGTCAAATTCTGAAAATCGGGGAAAACACTTCCACTTTTTGGCCAAAAAGTGGACTCAACTTGCCAGCACCCTATAGGCAAGGGAAACCATGGTAGAGACTATCATATTGCCCCCAATTGATGAAGTATTGGTGCACACATAATATTGTACCATCATGAATGGAAACAAGTGAATATATGGAGCTAAAAATGCCACATAGTGAGGAGCAACACAATAGTAACTAAGCTATATAACGGCCAACCTAAATATTTGGTGATATTTCAATAGGTATGTTAATTATGGTATATATTGTTGAAAAAAAAAATGTTTAAAGCATGACAATCATCTATATGATTCTCAAATAGTTGATGATATACACAAAAAGATGAATTTAATTGTTCTTTTTTTGGTAGATTTTCTTTCATGAGGAGGTGGAAGTGTGATTAAGCTAGTTTCCAAAATTCCCATAATTTTTTTTCTATTTTGGAAAAATTGTGTAGGGAAAGAATTGACCCTAGATCATGCAAATGCTAGCTTGATGGTGGGGTAGTTGTTGGAGTGAATGCTTCATACAAATTTAGAGGGAAAGGATGTTGGTATTTGATTCCTTTTATGGAAATTGGTGGTGTGGGATCTATAAGAATTTTAAGTCCTTGTTTAGAAAGGATTCTAAAACAATAGCCATAATGTGTCTCCAATAAAAAAAGTATGTTGTTATCTTTGTTCAAATGAGATGGGTGAATATTTTGGGAAGAGGAGACATCATTATTGATATGGGAAGGTGTATCAATGTATGATGAGATATGAGGTTGAGGGGAATAGTTTTTATGTATATTCAAGGGTTGAGGGATGAATTGTAGAGAGCTCTACTTGTAAGAGGAAGAAATCATATCAAGTGATGGTATGATATGTTTTTTGGATTATTGGAAAAGGTATAGAATCTAAACTATGTGAGGTGGATTGTTGTTTTTATGTAAGTTTAGTGGAGGAGATTGGTATATGGATTCTTCTTGTATACTTGTCATGTTGTTTAGAGGAATTTTTGATGAATGAATGATAGTTGAAGTAGCATTAAAGAAGCTATCAATGATCACATCTTCTTGTGTAAAGATATCTCCTCTAGCGGGAGATACATTGGAAGAGTAATAATCATGAGGTTCACCCCTTGTTGGATGAATTTTACCTAAAGAAAAAAATGAAACATAAAACAAGGATTTTGGAGAAGATATTACTTTGCCAAAACATTATGATATTGCTATCAAGATTCAACCATGTAGTTTTGAGTCAAACTCATTGACCCATGTTTCATGAGTAGTGGTTCACAAGAACCCATTTCTCATGATAATGAATGGTCCACTTAGATGAAATGAGTGCTAAGTGGACCATTCATTATCATGAGAGATGGATTCTTGTGAACCACTACTCATGAAACATGGGTCAATGAGTTTGACTCGAAACTACACTATTGAATTTGGATAGCAATATCATAACTTGATATGCTATAGAAAATACCTCCTAGACTTATCAATTGATCAACTAAAGGGGCTCTATAATGAATGGTTCATAAGGCACAACACTTGCTGAAGGTTTTGCAAATGGGGTTGCAAGCTAAGTGGGTTTAACCTTGGAGAGAATTCTATGGTTAAACACGCTTGAGCTAGAGTAGTACTGGGATGGATGCCTCTCGGGAAGGCCCAATGCTTCACCTGTGTGAGCATCACCTAGATGCAATGAGTGCTAAGTGGACCATTCATTATCATGAGAGATGGGTTCTTGTGGACCACTACTCATGAAACACATGGGTCAATGAGTTTGACTCAAAACTACATGGTTGAATCTTGATAGCAATATCATAATTTGACACATTATGTAAAATACCTCCTACTTATCATTTGCCAAAATAATCAGACATTTTGAAAGAAAAATTCCTTGTTGAAAATGAAACAATTTTAGATTTAGAAATATTTGCAACAAACAAAAATACTTAAAGTTAGGTGAATAATTCTTCAAAGTGACAAAATATAGTTGATACAAAATAGTTCAATGGAGATACAAAGTAGATTGGATAGAAATCATAGAGACAGTATTATCACTACAATATGGATAGTAAAATCTAGGATAGGGGTGAGGGCACCTTAGTCTAGAATGTAGGGTTTTGAACTTAAAATATTTAAATGGGTAAAACAACATCCAAAGATCTTAAAATTTACTAATTCAACTCTGAGACTAAACACATATTTGAAATCTTCAAGATTCCCTATATTATTTATATTAAGCATATGTATGAATGAATTTTGATGTTTTAAAGAAATGGAATAAATTCAAATCATTTGATAAATGATCATTTGTGAAATGTAATATATGATAACTAACTAGTTCTATCTCTAAAATAATCAAAAGATAACACTTTTTGAGTTTATGAAAGGAATAATGAGATGCAAAGATTTAAGTTTTCAATGTTTTGTACTTTAAAAAACATTCAAAATGATCTACCATTCACTTAGATTTCATTAAAATAGACATGTAAATCAAAATATTGCAACTATAACAAATGTCGAGTTCACCAAAATGAAATGATGAGAAAAGGGTTCAACTGAACATATGTTGTCATTGATGTCAAAGGAGTATTATCCTTAACGTCAAAAGAGTGTCAATTATGCTATTCAATTTTATCATTGATGCAATGGCATCCAAAAGATTGGAGAATGCATAATTTAATGTCATATAAGAGCATTTTGAGTTGCAGATGTTTATGTGGCTAGCTATGGTGATGGAGTCAATTGAGAAATATATGTAGCATCATACTACATCTATTCATGTTAGTGGAAGTGATCTAGAAGTTTGATCCAATATGTTTGATGTTACCCAGACAATGAGCTTGGTCTGGTAACTTGTTATGATCCACATTACTTCATGTTTATGACTTATGTCCTGTGATTTGAAAGGAGAGTATGTATACACATGTTTTATCTTATTCCAGAGTTTTTAGAATTGATTTTCATCAAGAAAAAAGTTTAAAGTGATAGAAGAGTCATTGTGTTGGTTAATTAACTAGGTTGATGTTTTGATTCAATATGGAAGAGGCTTGTAGCATGTGCTCTTTGAAAGTAGCATGTGGATGATGACTAGAACCAGATAGGTTTTCGTTGGGAATTATGTAGCATGTTATACCTTTTGGAGTAGTATGTTGGCTATTTGACTTGGCCTATCACATTTTTGGACATGTTTGGTTAAGGAGTTTTTGTGTGGCCAACTTGCAAATATTATTTATATGTTTTGGTCCAACACATGAATGTTTTGTAAATGTAATTAATATATTTAGATGTCTAGGATCCATCCTAAGAATAAGTGGGAGCATGCATGATATATAATTAGGGATTCAATGTGAATATAAGAGTTATATAAGGTGAGTTGCATTCCAATCATTGTATGCAATTTTCAAAAGATCATATGCTATGTAGGAGAGTGTCTGAAGGTTGATAAGATCAAGTGAAAGCTATGTCATCAATCTTGAAGGTCCACAAATGATATCTTTTTTTAAATCTAGTAGGACTAGTTTGTGTTGGTATGTGGCGATTGATCATGCTATACTGTATATCCCATGGTATACTGTACACCCCAACATGTATCCTTGCTGAGGTCTGGGGTCAGGCCAGGCCTCAGGCGGGGGTTCGGGGGCAGCAACCCCTGAGAAAAATTTTCCTCCTACTTTTTCCCATCATCACTGAAAAAGGGAAAAATCAACAAAAAATGAAAAAATCTGATTTTGTAGAACCCAAAATCTGGAAGCTTCTAAGCTTATTAAAAGGGGGTTCAGATGGGTGTTATTGTATGATGAAAAACATGATTATTCGCAAGATTGTAATAAGTTTTGCACTGGATAATAAAAGTATTGGATGGCTGCGGTTTGGTGGATGTAGCCTGGATTGGGTGAACCACGTTAAATTTTGTGTTATGATTTATTCTGTGTGTGTTTTAGTTTTTCTGTTTATTAATTAAATTTGCATTTAATTGTTAGATATCTTCCTTTCTAACCCTAACAAGTGGTATCAGAGCAGGTTGTGTTTTGATTATCGTCTGTAGGAAGGTCTCACGACTGAGTGGGAATCTCACGGTTGAGTGGGAGCAATGGCAGATGAGGGTAAGAAGGTTGAGAAGTTTAATGGGTAGAACTATCATTTATGGAAGATGTAGATGGAGGACTATCTCTATCAGAAGGATTTATGGCGGCCATTGGAAGGGAAAACCAAGAAACCCCAAGCCATGTCTGATGAGGACTGAGAGATTTTGGATAGAAAGGCTCTTGGTAGTATTTGTTTGTGCCTAGCACAAACAGTGGCATTCAATATTACAAAAGCAAAGACAACTCAAGAGTTGATGGAAACCTTGGAAAAGTTATATGAAAAGCCTTCCGCTTCGAATAAGGTATTTCTTATGAAGCGTTTATTTAATATGAAAATGGTAGAAGGTGGGTTAGTTACTGATCATTTAAATGAGTTTAATACAGTCACCAATTAATTAACTGTAAAAGTAAACTTTGATGAAGAAGTTAGGGATCTTTTGATTTTGTGTTCTTTGCCTAAGCTAGAATAAGCTGGTAATGGTTGTTAGCAATTCTATTTTTTTGGTTCAAAATACATTGAAGTGATGATGTTGTTGGTGTTATTTTGAGCGAGGAAATTCGTAGGAAAAGCTCAGGTGGAACATCCACATCAGGCAGTGTTTTGAATGTAGAAAGTAGGGGCAGAACAAAGGAGAGAGGAAACAATTCTAGAAATCATGGGAAGTCATGAGGAAAATCAAAGGATAAAAGGTCCCAATCTAGAGACAAGAGGGATTGTTGGTACTGTGGTAAGCCGGGTCATTTAAGGAAAGATTGATGGTCTCAAAAAAATAAAGGAGACAAAAAGGAAGGAAATAAAGAGGCAAATGTGGTAAGTAATACATCGATGAGGATGCTTTGATTCTTTCCCATGATAATGGCGATGATTCTTAAGGTGTTGGGTCGGGGGCCATTTTGTGCCATAGGCGTTATTTTGATTATGTCAAAGGGGATTACGGGTTGGTTTATTTAGGAGATAACAAACCCTATCAGGTTGTTGGAAAGGGAAGAATCAAGATTAAGTTGTAGAACGGGAATCATTGGCTACTACATGAGGTAAGGCATGTTCTAAAGTTAAGCAAAAATGTAATTTCAGCAAGGCAATTCGATGATGAAGGTTGTGTTATTACATTTAGTGATAAAAATTGGAAGGTCACAAAGGGTGTCTTAGTGGTAGCAAAAGGTGTGAAAGTAGGCACCTTATATCTTTGTCACGGTCATACTATTCCTTCTAATTTAATTGTTATAGAAAAAGGTCAATGTTCAGGAATAGTTGCTGTAGTTCAGCAGGTAGAAGATCATATAGTTGCTGTGGACTCTGAATCAGCACTGTGGCATAATAGACTTGGGCATATGAGTGCAAAATGTATGAAAGTACTTCATTCAAATAATGTTTTACCGGGTCTAAAATGTGTTAATATGGATTTCTATGAAAGTTGTGTGTATGGAAAACAAAAGAGAGTTAGTTTTCTCAAGGATGAAAAGCGAAAGAAAGATGAGAAATTGGAGCTTGTGCATATGGATATATATGGGGACCTTTCGGTATCTTCTCTCGGTGGCTCTACGTATTATGTTACATTCATTGATGATAAACGACTAGGAAGGTATGGATTTATTTCCTTAAGCATAAATGCGTGTATTTAAAACTTTTAAAAATGGAGAGCTTGGTTGGCAGGAAATGAGATAGGTAAAAAGATAAAATGTCACCGGTCGATAATGGTGGTGAGTATTGCCTTAAAGATTTTGAAGATTATTGTTCCTCTAATGGTATTCATGGGTAGAAAATGGTTCCAAGGACTCCACAAGAAAATGGAGTAGCTGAGCGCATGAATAGGACAATAATGGAGCGTGCACGGACTATGAGATTGCATGTTGGGCTTCCTTTAAAAATGTGGGTAGAGACTATAAACACTGCTGTTTATTTAATCAATAGAGGTCCTTCTAATCCTCTGGGTTGTGGTATTCCAGAGGAAGCATGGAAAGGTAAGAAGGTGAGTTATTCTTTTCTCAAAACCTTCGGTTGTGAAGCATTTTCACATGTAGATTCTGAAAATAGAACCAAGCTTGATGCAAAATCAAAGAAATGTGTATTTGTTGGATATGGCATTGATGAATTTGGTTATAGGCTTTGGGATTTTGAAAATAAGAAAATTGTGAGAAGCAGGGATGTCATATTCAATGAGAAAGTGTTGTACAAAGATCTATTGTTGTAGCATGAGAAGAAAGAAAATGATTATGCAGTGTTGGATGATATTCCAAACAATGATGTTTCAATGGTTCCTCATGCTAGGAAACAACAACAAAAAAATACCACAAACTCCTGTTAGATGATCTTCAAGGATAAGTAGACCTCTAAAAAGATTCTCTCCCTCTTTGTATACTATTTTGTTAGCGATCTTTGACTTGAGAATATTGCAGATGAAGCTATGTAGGTGGATACCCAAGGTTTGGTGGGAGCATGGAATGGAAGAAATGGACTCCTTGTTGAAAAACTAGATTTGGGAATTATGCAAGTTGCACCAGAATTAAAAAGGCTTTGCACCAAACAAAATGGGTTTATGAAATTTTGAGAAGGAGGATGGAGGTAGAAAAGATTTAAATCCAGATTAGTTGTAAAGGGATTTGCACAGAAAAGGGTATTGATTTTGATGAGATTTTTTCTCCAGTTGTTAAAATGACTTCTATTCGTATTGTTTTAAGTATTGTGGCTATTGAAGATTTGCATTTAGAACATCTTGATGTTAAAATAGCCTCTCCATGGTGATTTGGAAGAGGAAATATATATATGGACCCGACCACAGAATTTGAGGTCAGGTAGGAGAGAAACTGATTTCGCAGTTGAAGAAAAGTTTATATGGCTTGAAGCAAGCACCTCAGCAATGGTACTTGAAATTTGATAGTTTTATGGCTGAGCAAGGCTATAGTCAGTGTAATTCTGACCATTTTGTTTATTTTAAGAGGCTGGATAATGACAACTACATTATTTTATGTTTATATGTTGATGACATGCTTGTATCAGGGTCTAACATGGATCACATAAGTGAGCTAAAACAACAGTTAGCAAAATCTTTTGTTATGAAGGATTTGGGGGCAGCAAAGCAAATCCTTGGTATGAAAATTTGTAGAGATAGGAAAAGCAAACAATTGTTTTTATCTCAGGCTAATTATGTTGAAAAGGTGTTGCAGAGATTTCATATGGATAATGCAAAAGTTGTCAGCACACCTTTGCCTAGTCATGTTAAATTGACTAAGGATATGTGTCCAAAGACACAAGACGAGGAAGAAAAAATGTCCAAGATACCATATGCTTTAGCTGTAGGTAGTTTAATATATGCCATGGTATGCATGAGACCGGATATTGCACATGTCGTAGGAGTTGTTAGCAGGTATTTGAGTAATCCCAGAGTTGAGCATTGGAATGCGGTAAAATGGATTCTCAGGTACTTGAGAGGCACATCCAATAATTTTTTATGTTTTGGGGGCTCTAATACTGATTTAAAAGGATATGTTGACTCAGATTTGGCAGGGGATATAGATACTAGGCGGAGTACCACAGGTTATGTATTTACAGTTGGTGGGATAGCAGTGAGTTGGATTTATCAATTGCAGAAGGTGTTGCTTTATCCACCTCAAATGGCAGAGTATGTTGTTGCAACAGAGGCGAAAAAGGAGATGATATGGCTGTAACTTTTCATGGATGAGTTGGGAAAACAACAGGTTGGAAATTACTTGTTTACAGATAGCTAGAGTGCTATACATCTTGCAAAGAATTTTTCCTTGCATTCTAAAATAAAACACATATAGTTGAGATATCATTTCATTCGATCGGTGTTGGAGGATGGACAAGTCAAGTTGGACAAGATACATGTAGATGTCAATCCAGCGGATATATTTATGAAAGCGGTGACAAGGGAGAAGCTGAGCTCCTCTTCAGCTTCAGTTGGCCTTCAAGGTTGAATTCAAGTATAACAGAGCAGTAGGGTCCAAGGTACTTATTTCTAGTGGGAGCTATAATTGCAGCAGTGTCGTCTAGAATCAGTCTCCAAGTGGGAGATTGTGTTGGTGTGGAGCCTGACCAGTCTCCAAGTGGGAGATTGTTGGTATGTGGCGACTGATCATGCTATACTGTATAGCCCATGGTATACTGTACACCCTGGCATGTATCCTTTCCGGGGTCTGGGGCCGGGTTGGGCCTTGGGTGGGGATTCGGGGGTGGCAACCCCTGAGAAAAATTTTCCTCCTACTTTTTCGTGTCATCACCGAAAAAGGGAAAAATCAACGAAAAAGAAAAAATCTGATTTTGTAGAACCCAAAATATGGAAGCTTCTAAGCTTGTTAAAAAGGGGTTCAGATGGGTGTTATTGTATGATGAAAAACACAATTATTTGCAAGATTGTAATAAGTTTTGCACTAGATAATAAAAGTATTGGATGGTTGCGGTTTGGTGGATGTTGCTCGGATTGGGTGAACCACGTTAAATTTTGTGTTATGATTTATTTTGTGTGTGTTTTATTTTCTCTTTTTATTAATTAAATCTGCATTTAATTGTTAGATATTTGCCTTTCTAACCCTAATAGTGTGTTGCCTACTAAGTTGGTACTTAGATCTTTGTGTTGGGGATTGGTGTCTCCAATAGGTTTGTTCCTACAAATACAATTGGGGTTTAGTGTCTCCGGTAGGTTGGTGCCTACTTCATGACTGTAAATGATTCATTATTTGGTGAGGTTATATTTGGGTAGTAGATCCAAGAACTTTTTCTCACTGTGTTTCTTCCCATCTTTGGGTTCCACGTATATCTGGTATTCATGGTGTAGATGTGTGTTCTTTTGAGATTTTTAATTGTTGCATCATTAAGAGGATTTGTTAAGGGTTACATTGATTAATGAGATATACTAATTCACCACTCCCCTCTCAGTATATTGTGTGCCCTTCAATTGGTATCAAAGATAAGTTCATTGGAAGAAGCTTAATAGGTTGAGGTAGATTTTGATGACACACTCAGTGGCTTAAGGTTTGTATTCAAATAAGATACCACTTTTTGATGGATCCAATTATGCATTTTGGAGAGTAAGGATGGAATCCTATTTGATGGCATTAGGGTTTGATGTTTAGAAAACCATTTTGGATGGTTATGAGATTCCAAAAAGTCCCCTAAGAGATCAATCCAGAAGAGAGAATGTGAAACAAATGTAAAGAAAATAACTGTTATTTTGTGTGGTATAGCTATCTTTGAGTTTATGAAAATAATGCATTAAAGGACTACAAAAGAAGTTTGGAATAAAATCTATAATATCTATGAAGGTAATGACAAATTCAAGGAGGAAAAATTTTAGACATATCGAGGATAGTTTGAAGGTCTGAACATGAAGGAGGAAGAAGATATCATTGCATACCTACTCCAAGTTGATGAAGTTGTCAATGCCATCAAAGGACATGGTGGAGAATTGAAAGAACCAATTATTATTAAAAAGGTACTCAAATCCCCTCTCCCTAAGTTTGATTCAATTCTTTTTGTAATAGAAGAAGCGAAAATCTAAAAATATTGACTATGGACAAACTAAATGGGACATTAACTGCATATGAGATTTTGTGAATGATAAATTTACAAGAAATGAGGAAAATTTCAAGGAAATCAGTGGAGAATGAGGATTCAGATCATAGTGAAGTTTTTGACCCGAAAGTAGAAATTTTATAAGAAGATTGAAAATTGATTTCAAAAAGTATAAAGGTAATTTTCCTTTTAAATGTTTCAATTGTGGTAAAATTGGGAACAATGCTTCAAAATGCAAATTGAGAACTGGTAGCAAGAAGAAGAATGGTTTGTATGCTAAGATAGAAGGCTACTCATATGATGAGTATGATCAACATACCTTTGGAAATGAAAAGGATCTATTTATGGTGATGGAAACTTCTACTGGCGATATTAGAAT
>VDFB02083863.1:0-55000 GCA_007258455.2 Sequoia sempervirens
ATTACTTTTCACATATGAATATTTATACATATACAACCTCTTAAACATACTTGTAATGTTACGCCAATTTGATCCAAAAGTACACCCACAATTCATTTGCATACATCTTGATATAAATACATTTTTCCAATTTTTATTCCAACACATTAATTCACAATGATTCTTCAAACCACATTTCGTACAAGGATGTAAATCCCAACATGTTTCTTTCCTATGTCCTTCCCTATGATAATGGGAACACTACATACATTTTATTCTTTGATCTTCCTTTCTTGAATCTGTGAAATCTGTAACATTATTTTTTATTTTATTTGTAATATATCCAATGCCTTCATACTTTGGCCTCACTATTGGCTCAAAGGGTTCTTTGATTCCTTTCCCATACTTTCCTAATCCTTTACCTTTATAACCCATTTTCTTCATGATTTTCAAACCAACACTATTTTGAAAACATCTTTTCTTATTCTCATCACATTTTACAAGATTTATAGATTCAAACACATTATCTTCATCCTTACATTCTTCATCTTAAAATTTAGCCACATCACACAAACCAATTGATTCATCAATTGGACTACACAAGTCTTTAGTAACACATGAAGCATCACATACATATGGTTTTGACTTGAGACATTTATTTTCTTCTTTCAATTTTATTATTTCTTCCTTATGTAAAGTATTTTCTTCTTCTAACATCTTTATCTTTTCTTTCAAATGTTCATTATTCTTTTTAGCTTCATCAAACAACTTTAATTTTTCTTCTAATTCTTTATTTCTCTTTAAGATTATCAATTTCACATAGATATTCATATCCTCTTTTTCCAATCTCCTTTAAGTTTGCTATTAATTTTTAATTGCAATCCTCAACATTCATCAATTCTTCTTGCAAATTATCTTTTCTTTCTTAACACGTTTACCAACTTTTCCCATTGAAACAAAAGATTTTAACTCACCTTATTTTTACTTTCACTATGATTCTGCTACAATAAGTTAAATCTCCTCCTTTGACGATGAATGATGGTTTTGCACACTTTCTCTCATTAATCAAAATGATTTTTAATATTTATTTTGGCTCTAACTATGCGTTACTAAATCCCTCTTACACTAACTGATATACCAACATCCAATCTAGAATGTTCCAAGCATAGCAAAAAAAACAATCTATTCTTGGGGTAAGATTGATTCACATATACAAACTTACACGTTTCCTCCTCCTTCTGCATAACCTCTTAATATTGACTATGATTTCCTTTCCAACTTGGCAAAATGTAGACATCGAAAATATACAAATTGATATTGCACACTCGATCCTGATCTACTAACATCGTTTCATCCCGAATCATCCCTCGGTCTAACCATTTAATCAAATCTCCTTATCTAATTAAATTCATCAATGTTCATCCCTTAATCGAATAAACCATTTTATCTAATTAAGTCAATTCCCTCTGTTAATTAAATCAATCCATCTGATCTAATTATCCCTTAATCGAATAAACCATTTTATCTAATTAAGTCAATTCCCTCTGTTAATTAAATCAATCCATCCGACCTAATTATCCCTATTTAATTGGGAAATAACCACTGGCTTGATTAAATTTAAAATACATCATTAAATTGAATAAATTAAAACCTTATTTGGTTTTAATCTAACATTATCCCTTTTAATTAAATAATCAAAACTTATTTAATTAGCCTTATCATATTCTCTACTTGATTTAAATAAATCCTTAAATTTGAGTCAAATAGGTCACATCATCAAATCTCCTGTTAAATTAATTAACCCTTGATTAATTTAATCTCTTATCTTGTCCCATCCTCTAGATTTTGCAACTTGCACATGAAAATAGATTTAATTGATTTATTAAATCTCTATTTTCCTCACAAGGCATCTTTGAAGGAATATTCTCAAATTTGAATTCAAAAATGTGAGTTGACATGTCCTTCCAACAAGGCAATAACTCCACCTTACATGTCCTTTGCCTTAAGCCAAGTGGCATTTAATGCTTTCTTTCTTCCCCCCTTTCAAGTCATTTCAACAAATTTGAAATTCAAATTTATGCATTTATTGGCACAATCCTCAAAACTTGCTCAACCTTCATCCTCTCACATGTTGACAAGTGGCATCATATCATTGGTTGAATCTTTGTCCCACATTGATCAAATTTGGACATCTCTTCAACTTACCAATCTATAAATAAAGAGCGCATATCCTTATTTCATCATCCACAATTTGAGTAAACCTACTATACTCAAATATTTAGCAATATTCATCCATATCATTGAGTTTATAGCTAGGTTATGCAGGTTTTATCTTGGAGCATTCATCAATCTTCATCAAAGTGGATCACAATCTTCATCAAATCATCAAAGCTAGCATTGGAGTTGGGAAAGGGCCAATTTTCACATCAAATTGGCACCAATTCCCTCAAGAGATCAAGAATTTACATTGCTTTCATAGGATTTAATCTCTTTTGTTGATTTCTCATTGTATTTCTTTCATTTTCCTATTTAGAGCATTGATAAATGGATTTCTTGAGGAATCTAGATTCTAACTTGTATTTCAATCTTACAATGTGTTTATCTCTTTTGTTTTGCAGGTTTTAGAGGGATCTTGGTTCACACTCATATCCTTGTTTGATCATCCACAATTTGAGTAAACTTACTATACTCAAATATTTAGCAATATTCATCCATATCATTGAGTTTATAGCTAGGTTATGCAGGTTTTATCTTGGAGCATTCATCAATCTTCATCAAAGTGGATCACAATCTTCATCAAATCATCAAAGCTAGCATTGGAGTTGGGAAAGGGCCAATTTTCACATCAAATTGGCACCAATTCCCTCAAGAGATCAAGAATTTACATTGCTTTCATAGGATTTAATCTCTTTT
Source organism: Sequoia sempervirens (assembly GCA_007258455.2). Classification (NCBI taxonomy): domain Eukaryota; kingdom Viridiplantae; phylum Streptophyta; class Pinopsida; order Cupressales; family Cupressaceae; genus Sequoia; species Sequoia sempervirens. The sequence continues at coordinate 2,893 of VDFB02083863.1, forward strand.
GTTGATTTCTCATTGTATTTCTTTCATTTTCCTATTTAGAGCATTGATAAATGGATTTCTTGAGGAATCTAGATTCTAACTTGTATTTCAATCTTACAATGTGTTTATCTCTTTTGTTTTGCAGGTTTTAGAGGGATCTTGGTTCACACTACCTTCTTGAAAATTTGACAGACATACTGATACAAATAGTGACTGCGGTCTTTTTTCACTGGTAGTGATCCCTGCAATTAGTGGCTTTTTGACAATTTTTAGCTTCCTCAGGTGAGTAAAGAACAACCTCCCTGCTAGCTCTAATAAACTCCTTGATCAACATCTCTTCCTTTGGCTTCTTTACTATGACATCTTCCTTTTTAAACAACTACACCTTGACTATTTAGTAAATTTTAAAATATTAAAGTAGAAACTTGACTCACCTTTTTAGATAGCGGCCAAGCATGATCGTGATTTCTCCTTCATGTAGTAGCCTGTTGGCTATGCTTTCCTTTATATTAGTCGGAAATTTTTTAACATAACTAATTAATTAAGAGATTTGCGTTCCCTTTGGGTAGAGATTTTTTACTTGGTGGCTTTATCGACACTTCCTTTGCTGTGGTTTCAAAATCTTCTTCAAGTATCCTCTTTCTACCTGCAACTCTTTCACCTTGCTCTTATAACCCTAGATCTTACTATTCTTTTATTGATGCCCACGATCTTCAACTTGCCTTTGATTTGTGATGGAAATGATACCTTTTCTTCGATCAACTACACTTCCTTTGGCTACGATCAAGCAGTGACTTGATAAAATCAAAACAACAATACTTTAGCCTTTGCTCATAACTTTTAATAAAACAACAATCTCAATCGACGACGTAATAACCTCCTTTCAATCAACGCTTGCACAAACTCCTCATATGTCTTCGATTCTTCAATCCCAGTTATGATTTCCTTTCACATCAGCCTTATCTTAAGAATTTGCGATTCACTGTTGCCTTTGATTGATTCCTTTTCTAACTTTAATACAACATCCATTTTAAACACCTTCACTTTTGGAAATTCTCCATGATTCTTGCGAAGATCTTCACAAACTCTTTAATAGCTAACTCTCTCACAATCTTTTGCTCTCCAAGGTCTTCAGGCTCTGATACAAATTTGTAGGATACATAGAGAGGCAAAAATATAGACATACACAAACACTAAAACATAGGAGAACTCAATAAAACCTGAGCACTGCAAAGCACAAGACCATCTAATAAATTTATAGATCACGAAGCATTAAATCCATTACAATGTGGAATGGTGGTTAGCTATGAAATTTATTATGGGTAGATGAAATAGTACTCATCATGAAGAAACTAGGAGGAAGTCTCTAGAATTCAATTGGATGTGACTTTGTCGTCTTGGACGGTTTGTGGATGCCATAGCTTGGCCCTTGGGGACAGTGTCCTACTAATCTGCCGACAAAACTTTATATATAATTAATTTAGCTACTCCAACAGGCTTCTCCATCCATGAGTACAAAATAATAGTTTGATCCACACATATTTTTGAAGATCGTGGAAGCAATACTGCCCTACAATATTCATGTAATATTATTTGAATGGTACCATCGATTTTTCTGGTTGGTCTACCTTACCCCAAATGATGGATTTGAAGGGGGAGGATAAAACAAAAAATAGACAATACTTTATATTGATCACAAAACACATTACAAAGATTTTCCTGAGCTGTCGCTCATACTTCATACTACCATTACTTTGATTCTTACTACTTCTCTCTCACTAAAAATTTCTTCCAAACACTATTACATACTTCTTACATTACAGAGCTTTGGCTCTTTCATAAAAAGACAACCATTCATACATAACACTATTTCATTCATTCTTAGAGTTGTTGCTCCTTAACAGGCATCAACACACTACCATTCTTTCTCCTTACAACTCTGTGGAGCTAGACTCTAGTTGGGAGTGCTTACAAAAATGTGGACTCAACAATATATAGAAGATTGAGCATCTTGGATGACAAAAAATACATAATAAAACAATATATATCAAACTACCCACAAAACATATGAAACCTATTGATGGAATAAAAGACAGGTTGGAGCAATTAATATTCAATCTATTCAAGTCCTTTCCAAGATCTGCTTTCATTGTTTTTCTTTAATACTGAGATTGATTGACATCCAAAGCTAATATGGAGGACATTGACATAACTGGTTCCAACTTGGGAAGTTGATGAGGTAGTTGAGATTATACTTCCAACACCCCCCCTTAATCTCAACAATAAAATCCAATTAATTTCTTGATATTTTCCATTTATGCTTCAACATCTAGAATCGTCAAATCTTCTAACAGTGACAAATTCCTTTTGTCAATCTTCTTAAAACTTGGCAGCAACAACTCCGACATGAAAAATAGTGATCTTTTGATCTCATTAACCTATTTTCTTATTGACATGATCTTTGTTTGGGCCTTAAACAACTTCTTTCTCATTTAGCTACGACTAATTATTTAAAATTGTGTCTTCTTCCTTTGGCTCTTTAACAAGTCCAACACTCAATAATTCTAAGTGCCCAAAACTCCAGAGTTAGTTGATAATGGAGACTAGATCTGCATCTCATTGATTTTCTGATCCTTGGATCTGCTTGCATAGAGTTAAGTTCTTCCATGTCTGCAATAGTTTTCATGACCTTTCACTTGCATTTGTCACAACCGATGTCCACTTTTAGCATAGTTTTCTTGGACATTTTCTCCTCATTCTGATAGTTTAGTTAGAGCTAACTATTTGTCTTATCTTCAAACTCATCGACGACCTATACCAAATTGTTGCAAAAAATGATCTAATATTTGACCTCCTATGATTTACCACGATCTTCATCAACTCGTTTTCATCACCTTTGTCTATGCAGGAGCTTTGCTCTTGTGGATCCCTTGACCAATATCTCCTAATCAGTTCTTCAGATCTTCAATCTCTCTTTGCTTGACAATGACATCACCTTACTCTTCTTGTTTGGGAACAATTTCTATTTGACTGCTAGAACGATAGTGATTTCTATTTCTATCTTGGAGGCAACTTTCAAACAATATTCCTTTGGGGGCTACAACAAATTCCAGATTAGTTATCTTTCATTTCTATGCAATGATAGCTTCCCTAACACCCTATGAATCTAATACCAAATGATGGATTTGAAGGGGGAAGGATAAAATAGAAAATAGACATAATATTTTATATTGATCACAAAACACATTACAAAGATTTTCCTGAGTTGTTGCTCATACTTCATTCTACCATTACTTTGATTCTTACTGCTCCTCTCTCTCACTAAAAACTTACAGAGCTTTGAACCTTTCATAAATAGACAACCATTCATACATAACACTATTTCATTCATTCTTAGAGCTGCTGCTGCTTAACAGGCATCAACACACTACCATTCTTTCTCCTTACAACTCTACGAAGTTGGACTCTAGTTGGGAGTGATTACAAAAATGTGCTCAACAATATATTTAAGATTGAGCATGTTGGATGATAGATAATACAAATAAAATAATACATATCAAAATACCCACAAAATGTATGAAACAAGTGCTGATGGAATAGAGGAGAGGTTGGAACAATTAATATGCAATCTATTCAAGTCCTTGCCAAGATCTACTTTCATTGCTTGTCTTTAATACTGAGATTGATTAAGATCCAAAGCTGACATGGAGGACATTGACATGACTGGTTCCAACTTGTGAATTTGATGAGGTAGTTGAGATTATACTTCCAACTCTCCCCCTTAATCTCAACTACAAAATCCAATTAATTTCTTGATCTTTTCCATTTATGCTTTAACATCTAGAATCTTCAGATCTTCTAATAGTGGCAACTTCCTTGTGCCAATCTTCTTAAAACTTGGCAACAACATCTCTGACATGAAAAATAGTGATCTTCTGATCTCATTGACCTATTTTCTTATTGGCATGATATTCTTCTTTTTTTGGGCCTTAAAAAAATTCTTTCTCATTTAGCTACAACTAATTTAAAATTGTGTCTTCTTCCTTTGGCTCTTTAATAGGCCCAACGATCACTAATTCTAAGCGCCCAAAACTCCTGAGTTAGTTGATAATGGAGACTAGATCTACATCTCAATGATTTTCTAATCCTTGGATTTGCTTGCATAGAGTCAAGTTCTCCCATGTCTACAACAATTTTCATGAACTTTCACTTGCATTTGTCACAACAAATGTCCACTTTCAACATAGTTTTCTTGGATATTTTCTCCTCATTCTGATAGATTAGCTGGAGTTAACTCTTTTGTCTTATCTTCAAGCTCATCGACAACCTAGACCAAATTGTTGCAAACAATGATCTAATATTTGACCTCCTATGATTTACCACGATCTTCATCAACTCTTTTTCAACACCTTTGTCTATGTAGGAGCTTTGCTCTTGTGGATCCCTTGGCTGGTAGCTCCTAATCATTTCTTCAGACCTTCAATCTCTCTTTGCTTGACAGCGACATCACCTTACTCTTCTTGTTTGGGAACAACTTCTATTTGAATGCTATAGCAGTAGTGATTTCTCTTTCTATCTTGGAGGTAATTTCAAACAATCTTCCTTTGGGGGATGCAACAACTTCCAAATTTGTTATCTTTCATTTCTATGTAGCGATAGCTTCCCTAACACCCTACAACTCTGATACCAAATGATGGATTTGAAGGGGTAAGGATAAAACAAAAAAGAGACAATATTTTATTTTGATCACAAAACACATTACAAAGATTTTCCTGAGTTGTTGTTCATACTTCATACTACCATTACTTTGATTCTTATTGCTTCTCTCTCACTAAACACTTCTTACAAACACTATTACAAACTTCTTACATTACAGATTTTTGACTCTTTCATAAATAGACAACCATTCATACATAACACTATTTCATTCATTCTTAAAGTTGTTGCTCCTTAATAGGAATCAACACACTACCATTCTTTCTCCTTACAGCTCTGCAGAGCTGGACTCTAGTTGGGAGTGCTTAAAAAATGTGGAATCAACAATATATAGAATACTGAGCATCTTGGATGACAAACAATACATAATAAAATAATATATCAAACTACCCACAAAAGTATGAAACTTGTTGGTGGAACAGAGGATAGGTTGGAGCAATTAATATGTAATCTATTCAAGTAATTTCCAAGATCCTCTTTCATTGTTTATAGTCTTTAATACTGAGATTGATTGAGATCCAAAGCTGATACGAAAGACATTGACATGATTAGTTCCAACTTGGAAAGTTGATGAGGTAGTTGAGATTATACTTCCAATAGTTGGGAAGCTCCACCATAAAAACTAGATGTTATGGAGAACATATGAACAATAGGCCTGATGGAGAAATTGAAAAATCGAGTATAGTAGTCTAGATATCATATAATTTCAACTTCAACGGAGGCCAACAAATTCACCATAGTAGAGCTCAGAGAACATAAATGTACAGAAGAAGCAGACTTGTCCCATTGGGGCTCCCTATGCCCTCATCCTGGTCCACATCGGCCCAAATGCCCTTGTAGCCTTGCACAGGACCAATATATTTTACATTCCCCATTCTAGCACCCTTCTGCATGCTATGTATCCTTTTTCCTACAAAAAATTTCTGCCATTTGATTTATTGTTCGTTTGCGCCCTCATGCCACAAAGGTTTAAGTTAGCGAGGCTCTAAATTTTACAAAAATCATCAATATATACATGTAAAAAGATTGTCCTTGTCATCAGTTGATGATGTGAAAAGGAAGCAAAACAAATGAGACAAAAAAGGTACAACTAGGCATTTTTGGGATAATTCTTTCGTAGTTCTGGAATCTATAGACAAAAGCACATATCAACAACAAAGAATTTGTTGTCATAAAAATGCTTTGGAGTTACAAGAGAACTTAATCAATGCCTTTTACGATATCTGAGAGCACCCTCTGCCATAAGAACATTGCCAATTTTACTGGGTATGCTCAAAATGGTCCTCTTGATGAGGCCTTAAGACTATTTAAAGAAATGCATCAATGAAATATTGTTTCATGGACTGCAATTGTTGATGGATGTGTACAAAATAGATATGGATTAAAATCCATGGAAAATTTTAACCAAATGCAGTTGACAGGGGTAAAACCAAACATAGTAACATTTGCGATCATCCTCCCATTGTGTGCCGAAATGGGATCTTTAGAGCTGGGCAAGGAGATTCATAAAAAACATAGCTAAAAGCAGTTGTCTCGTAGATGTAGTTGTGACTGCGTTGATAGATGTGTATGCAAAATGTGGAAGCAAGCATAAGGTGCACCGATTGTTTGAGAAACTGCATAGAGCCAATGAGGTATCATGGATGATGATGATAAGGTAGATCTTGAAATCCAATTTGATAGTTTGAAATCTGATTTGATTTAGAGATGGATATAATATGATTTGAATGCACTTGTTACAATGATTTTACCAAAAAAAGCAGTATGAAAAAATAGGATTTTAATAAGTTTTCTTGTTTACTGATATCATTAGAGTAGAAATTTTAAATTGCTTGAGCTTTGAACAAGTTTTAAATAATTTTTCTTGTTTATTGATATCATTAGAGCATAAATTTTAAATTGCTTAAGCTTTGAACAACATGATTTTTAATAAGTTTCGTTGTTTGCTGATATCATTGGAGCAAAAAATTTAAATTGCTTGAACTTTGAACAACAAGATTTTAATAAGTTTTCTTATTTATTGATATCATTAGAGCAGAAATTTTAAATCGCTTGAACTTTGAACAACAAGATTTTAATAAGTTTTTTGGTTTCTTAATATCATTAAATCAAAAATTTGAAATTGCTTGAGCTTTGAACATCAAATTTTAATAAATTTTCTTGTTTACTATATCATTAGAGCAGAAATTTAGTCTACTAAATAGCCATGATTTGTCTACATGTAAAGACTCTAAGAATGCGTGCTTTGAAAAGTATATACCTTTTAATCATTTTAGAAGGCATAGTGCATTGAAGCTGTGTCCCATGTTTTGAAAATATGGAGTTTTGATTTATTTAAATGACTCTAGTTTTGAAAACATGGACATTAAGTAAAAGCCTTAGGATATTAAACATTAAAATGGTTTCTTCTATTTATGAATCAATAATTTACTGCTAATTTATTCATGTATTTACTTACATAAATATGATAAATAGAATTGTTGAGTCTACTAAATTTAGTCCTTCAATGTATTCAAAACAAGTCTAATACATTAAGCACCCAATCACTATTTGGAATGAACTAATGAAATTTGGAAAATTATTAGTCGCCTTACTATTACACATTAATGCTTACAAAGGCCATTTATTAAAAGTAAACATGATAGACTTAATAGAATTATTATTTTCATTCTCTTCTAGATTTAGCATGGAATATTCATAGAATTGATTTATAAATTAATATTTGGAACATTTAATGATTAATTTATATTAGAAGTTAATAGTATCTTAGATATCATGTACTCACCATTATCACATGTTAGCATTGTATGTGTTGTTTTTCATTAGCATTCCATACTACAATTACTATTTATTACTGCCTTATGGTCAAATTGTTGTTTGAGTAAGCTAATAAGCTATGTTGCAATGAAAATTGCTCACATGTGTTCAAGTCCTTGGAAAATGATTTTTGGGTTTCATTTTTGGCTCTTTCCCCTCTTCATAACATATCATTTTTGAAAAATTGGCCAAGGGATGAGAGAGCTATGTTTATTTTAATTCGACCATGTTTCATTGAAAATCAACATGGTATTGAAATCTAATGAGTTTAGTCATAGATTGAACTACTCTTGATTAATTAGTTTTTATGCAAACTTATTTTTGGGTTTTGTTCCTCATTATTTCCCCTTTTCAAATCATATTGAATTTTTTAATTTGGTTTAGTATCGTGAAATTTATCATTGTTTTAATGCTGCCATTTTTCACTACAATCAACAAATTAAAATTTGTAAGGTGTTTATTTGATTAAATTATTGTCAAATTGTTTGAGAGTTGAACCTGTTTGAGGAACATTGTTATTGGCCATCAAAATATGTGCTAATTCAAGTCTATGTGGGTCGAACTATGATTCCTTTTCAAAATGTATTCATTCTTAGGCAAGGCCGTTAGAGACAAGCCCTCGAGGAATTAGGTCGAGCCCCTAGGGTTTTCTCTTTTTTCATTACTTTGTGTTAATACTAATATATTGTATTGGCATATCTTGTGACTTGATTGTGTCTCTTGATCATGAATGTGTTGGTTGAACTATTTAAGTCTACCTCGGTGATGTGGATTCCATGTATCCCTTTGATCCCCCACCCTTGATTGCCTAAGTAATTTAGTTATCTAACTAAAATATTATAGTTTATAAATTGGTCAAAAGTTGTATGCTTTCATGTAGTACATGCTTTGGTAGTAAACTTTGAGAGTTTTGTAGGAATATGTGAACGAAATTTGGAATTTGTGTTTTGTCTTTAATTGTAATTGGTGAAAAATTTTGGGCACTATAGTGAGGCTCTAACTTTTACAGAAATCATCAAATAGACATGTAAAAAGATTGTCCTTGTCATTAGTTGATGGTGTGAAAAGGAAGCAAAATAAATGAGACAAAAAAGGTACAACTAGGCATTTTTGGGATAATTCTTTCGTAGTTCTGGAATCCATAGAAAAAAGCACATCTCAACAACAAACGATATGTTGTCATAAAAATTCTTTGGAGTTACAAGACTACTTAATCAATGCCTTTGACAATCTCTGAGAGCACCCTCTGCCACAAGAACATTTCCAATTTTATTGGGTATGCTCAAAATGGTCCTCTTGATGAGGCCTTAGACTATTCAAAGAAATGCATCAACAAAATATTTTTTCATGGACTGCAATCGTTGATGGATGTGTACAAAATAGACATGGATTAAAAAGCCATGGAAATTTTTAACAAAATGTAGTTGGCACGGGTAAAATCAAACATAGTAACATTCATGAGCATCCTCCCATTGTGTGTCAAAATGGGATATATTTGGAGTTGGGCAAGGAGGTTCATAAAAAAAATAAATGAAAGCAGTTATCTCTTAGATGTTGTAGTTGTGACTGTGTTGATAAACATGTATGCAAAATGTGGAAGCAAGCAGAAGGCACACCGATTGTTTGAAAAACTGCATAGAGCCAATGAGGTATCATGGACGATGATGATAAGATAGATCTTGAAATCTGATTTGATCGCTTAAAATATGATTTGATTCAGAGATGGATATAATTTGATTTGAATGCACTTGTTACAATGATTTTACCGAAAAAAAGCAGTTTGAAAACCACCAACTGAATGACTGACTTTTTTTTTAACTGAGCTCAGGCGTGAGACATATTGAATTTTGGTGGGTTGTGCCCACAATAGATATAGCCTAGTTTCATTCTACATAGAATTATAAAAAATGATTATTTTTCTCAAAATTTTGGTTTTAGGGTGGCAAAGAGGGGAGCATGCTCATTTTATTTTATTTTTTAGAATGTTTTCACTTTGAAAATTAGTAAAGAATAATAAATTCATAAAAAATTAGGAAAATCATATCTATATTAATACAAGATCTTGCTAAATTTCCACCAAATGAATTCATAAAATAACTAGTGGAACTCAAAAATAGGGGGGGAACATGTGACACTATATTAAATATGTTTAGATAAAAATTAGAACTTTGTGTTCCCAAAATTTGACCCTGCTAATATCCACCATTTTAAAAGAATAGTAGTTAGAAACTAGTGCAACATGCTTACAACCATTCAACACACTCTTCTACAAAGAGGTCTCCTTTCGAGACTTGTTTCGGTTATGTGCCTAAGACTCCGATGGATTTTGCTTTTGGGAAGGACGATGTTGAAGATGGACGCCATGATTCAGAGAAGGCTTTGAAGTTCATCTAGAAAGTCCAAGCCATCCATCAGGTAGTGGAAGCACAGTTGGAAAAGAGCCAAGCCAAATACAAGGCTTGACATGATAAGCATCGTACCGATCATCATTTTCAAGTTGGTGACCATGTTTGGTTACATATCAGCAAGGAAAGAATGCAAGGCAAAGGAAGGAAGCTCAAGCCAATTCGGTATGGTCCCTTTGAGATCTTGGAAAAGATCAGAACCAACGCCTTCCGCCTTAATCTTCCTCCATACATGCAGATCTATTCATTTGTCAATGTTGAGAATCTGAAGTTGTATGAGCCTCCAATGATATTGGATGAAGACACAACCATTCGGGTTCCATTAGTTGATGATCTTTCAATAGAGTACATGTTAGAGTTGCTTGAAGACATCATCCTAGACAGGAAAACCAGTACTTCACGAAGAGGAGTAGTTGAGTACCTCAGAGTGGGACTGAAGGGGATGAATCCAAGCAAGGCAAAATGGATGGAGATCGATAAAGTGAGGGAACTTTACCCTCACTTACTTTTCGAGTAACTAGCGTTCAGAGGTCCAAAAGCTCTCTAGTGGGGAGGATTGATCCAGAGGATCTTTGCCAAAAATTGAAGTTTCTCATTTTTCTTTAGAAATGGCATCATCAGAAAGTGGCCAAAATTTTGACTCCAACACAACTCGAATGGGGTCAAACAGAGCTACAAAGCCCAAGATATGCTCAGTCAAACGTTGGTCAACCCTGGATCTAGGTCAGAAAAAAGGGGTAAAAAATTGATGTCGTCAAAATTGGTCAAAGTCGGCGTTAATGTGAAGAGCTCATCGCGAGCTTTCCGACGATGTTTGTTTCACGAAAAACAGAGTCCGTTTGCACGAGATATGAGCAGTCAAAGTTGGGTTGACTTTAATGACATCAACATGGTACAATTAGCGACATGGGCCAATCATTAGATGACACATGGAAATATGTGGACGAATAAAAAATCCCACGTGGCACCTCAGACACGTCATCAACAGTCATATATACAGTCAACATACACGTCGACACCACGTAAGTGGACATGTCGGCTTCGTCAGCGAATTAGGTTTCACCATGTGGCACCTCCTTGGCATGCCACGTGGACTCTCTCTTCTTCTCCGGAAGGTTCAAAGTTGTTAGTTTGTTTAAAAAATCTATCGGGGGGGATTTGATCCCCCCACCTCTCCATTTCTGTCGACCCGTTCTACTAATACGCCATGCAACAACCGCTAACTAATAACCATCGGTGGTTTATTTTCTTGGAAAAGCGGGCCGACAGGTTTGGAACCCCGAACCGACTGGCTAGTAAAATGACAGACCACCAACAAGCCATTCGATGGCTTTAGATATACTTATGGCATCGGTTTGTTTTAACGAATTCCTCTAAACTGTATGCTTTAAAATTAAACAAATTCCCTCCAAATTTTTTAAATAATAATCCTTTTTAAGGATTAGTTGAAACTTATTGAAACAAAAAAATCCTGAAAAAGATAAATGGAAGGGCTTAAATAATTGGAAAGGATTAATTAGGATTATTTAATAATCCTAATATGTAAATAAGGTGGATTTTGTAAATCAATTGGTTATTAGCCCAATTGAGTAATTTTTTTGTATAAAAACGGGGGTTTAGAGGTTTAGGGGGACATTCAGGTTTCTTCAGGTGTGGAGACTTAGAGCAATTTGGAGAGATAATTTGTTATTCCTATACGTCGAGAGAATGTCGAAATTCCATCGTGCTTCAAGGGAAGAGCTTGCAAACTGATGTAATGCCGAATTTTTGAAGATTTCAACTAGATCTGTCTACTCGTTGGAGAGGGGCTTGAAGATGTAGTCGTTCTTATGATGAACTCCATTATCAATTTGTTTGCGTTCTCTCTTTCTTGTCTCATTTTGAATTCTGATTCTGTTCGTTTAATTATGTGTTGTTGATTTCATTTTAGTAATTTGGAGTTTTGAAATTGTAATTGATATGCATTCTTAAAGCAATCGTCTTAGATCCTAAAATAGATCAACTAGATATAAAACACTACTATTCTTGTTCTTATCATGTATTGTCAAGTTTGGAGCACATGTATGTCAAATTACTTGTTGAAGTTCAACTTTTGTTGATTTTAGAAGGGCCACTTTGGACCCTTTTTGACCCCCCATTTTTATGCACTTACTTGAGATTTATTGTTATAATCTGTGTGACAAGGGTTTGATGATTGAGATGTCTAAGTGCATTTAAATAAAACCTTTCTATAGGATGATATAATTGCCATAATTTTTCTAGATTTTCTATGTTGAATCTTTAAGATATGGAAAGATCCAAATGTAGGTGTGGGTAGTTCCCTTGGTTAATAGGGTAGAAACTATAAGGGGAGATAAAAATGTAACATAAAAGGATATACAATATACATAATAAAAATAGGGAGGTATACATATAATTATACTAGGGTATGCATAATGGGTGCCAAAAATTTTAGGGGTGAAAATGAAATTAGGGGTGTTTATTATTACCCTATGAACTCATGTTATATCACTAGTTTATTGAATCCTTTAGGATATATATACAATATGACATCTCTTAACATGATAAATATTAATATAAGTTCAAGATCTAACTCCAAGATTATATGATGAGTTTACCATTTGAAAAACAACAATTGAATTTGGTGGAAAGGTCAATTGGAGGTGAGAAAGAAGTGAGTTTAGATTAGGAGGATGCAACCATGTGCATAATTTTTTCCAAGTGACAAAAATACACTTGTGATTCAATCTAGGATTAAAAACTAGTATAAATTAGGATGAGTCTAGATCACTAGGGTTGAAATGGGTAAAGGATAATAATTTTTCAAGGTTTTTTCACCGTATTCACAAAAATAGATTAAATTAAATATTAAAATAGAATACCTTTAAAATAAAAGTAAGCTAAATATTAAATTAATGAAAAAAGGATCAAATTATGCACTTTCCCTCTCTACAATAACAAATTATTATAAAATTGGGTTTTGATTTGTAATAGTTCATTATCATGAAGGTGAGGTTGGGTGCATAATATCAGGAGTGTTGGGAAAATAAATTTGTTTTAAAATACTATAATGTTTTGTGCAAGTCATAGACCCCTACCTTATGGAATCATATGATTCACGTGAGCATGTGAGATTATAACTTTTGTTAATATGTTAAAATTTATTATTCCACTTGCTAGTGGCAACTTAGCTGAAGAAATATTTTAAAATGGGTGTATGCTTACTCAACATGTTATAATTTTCCTAAGAATAGAGATGTCAATATCTATATATAACTCAACTGAATCCATGATTTTTTTAATCAATCCCCATCAAACAAAATTATTACTTAACTTTTAAATTACCATACATGGTTAAGTCCCTAAATTTTATGCATTACCCATGACTTTGCATTTTGATTTTTCCATCTATTAAAAAAAAAGCAAATAAAGTCATTGACGTGATGAGTTCCAATGATAATGTCGTGTGTGTTAGAATTGTCAAAATGTGCATAAACTTAGCCCTAAAAAACCCAAACTTTGAGCCAGAAACAAATTGTGTTTTGCTACGATTCCTTCGTACACCTATTATTCAATGTGTCACATAAGTTCGCCATTGTAAATATCCCATTTGTTCTCCATAGTTATTTCCTTAAGCTCTCACACTTACTACAAAGAAAATGCCTCCTCGCCTCATTGAAAAGACAACAATATTTCAAGGAGAAAATTGGTGGAAATGGTAAACTAATCAACAGTCGACATTCAAAACAGTGATGATACTTTGGGTGACATGAAAGCTGCCATTAGATAGCATTTATGAACCAGAGCCGAGTGAATTATATACCAAATCTTGGCTTAGTTGGTCCTGAATATCTTTGAGCATCCAGAAAAGGAGATGGAGAATGTAACAGTGGTTGACGACGAAGGAACCAAAGAAGACATTGTTGGTTCAAGTAAGTACATAAGCTTGAATTGAATTTTTCCATTATCCAAACAAATTAAATTAGCAAGTACAAAGTAGGTTTTGGTTTATTCTATGAATTGATACTATGGCAAGCAAGTCCGGAACACCTAAAACTAAGAGACAAAAATTAGAAACTCGACACTTGAATCAAGATTTGGTGGATCAATGCCCTGGTTCTAGACCAAGGTCCAGAAGAAGTGCACAATTAAATCCTAGAGTCGAGAAATTAGAAGATAGAGAAAAGGAATTAGGTGGCGCATGGACTCCGATGAGGGGCTAGGATTTGTTCATATATCATTACAAGAAAATGCATAGACATCAACCTGTATCCAACCCATGGAGACTCAATCTGGGGAGATTAGTAGTACCCAACATGTTTGTCAATGTAGAATTGATCAAGGCACTTGTAAAAAAATTTGATGCACAAACACGTATGATCTACTTTGCAAACGGGTCTTCTTTTTCCCCATCACAAAGAACTATATTTCCATGGTGTTTCAATTGGACACCAGTACAAATATGAAATTCAGAATTAGAGACCTTCTAGAGGAATATCACAACATGGAAATTAGTTACAAGAGATGGAGGTTGCCAATGCATAGACCATGTGCTAAAGGAAATACGCTTAAAGTATTTTCAGACGAGGAACACCTTTCGTTCTCTGTGAGCTTGTTTGAAGAATATTTCTAGTACACTTATTACTTTTCTTATCAAGTACTAGATCTGGACACTCCTGCATTGATGGCCACAACTCCAATGGTCTTAACAGTTGATATACAAAACTAGGATGCTAGATCGTTTGACTATGTTGGATACATAGCTAATGATCTGAACAATGCCCTCACCTCTATCAAGAGCAACAATGGATTATTTGTTTCAAACAATATTAGTTATTTATGCATCTCATCTTGCATGAAGGGAAAAACATGGGAATATGGAGTAATTATTTGAAGATAAGAGATATAAATGATAACGAAAATATCATGCTTGTGCAAATGTGGACTACAATATGGGATAGTAGGTGTGTCAGGTCACATTACTTATACTTTGAAGAGTATTTTGTAAAACCTCTATACAAGCTTCTTGGTCACTCTTGTGACTACAACTTGTCATCAAAAGTATAGAGATTTATTTGACCTAAAGAAAAGGATGAAAGAGGGAAGGTTGACCATAATTGGGGAGACTGGTATGCATATGATGATTGTACGAAGATTTGAGTGTATGGTTTGAGGGAGCCCCGTTTCTCCTACCAAAAACTTGTCAAGATAGGATTGCATATTTGGAAATTGTTAGGCAGTTGGCCTACTTAGATTTCATGCATCTCAAGTGTTATAACAAGCAATCACTTATGCCTGGTACACTTTGCTTTGGAAAATTTTCTATTGTTTCTGAAAAGGGGTATGAACTAATTGACAAGAAACTAGAACATTATAATTTGCCAAAAGGAAATGAGAGGAAGGATTTTGATCTTGAAGAATTTATAAATAATGTCAAGGTGAAACAAAGGTTGAAAGAATATCAACACATGCTTCTTGTACAAGATGATCTAATTAGGAATGTTGATGAACATCATGCAGTTAGAAGAAGAAATTTGTACAATAGAGTGATGACAGTTGAGGCTTGGAAAATGTACAATAATTCATTATACACAGGTGCTTTTTATGAAGTTGAGGATCCTATAGAAAGGTTGGATAAACTGATTTCACATGAAGTTGAATTAACTAAGAATGTACCACCCTTTGTATTTAAAAGAAAGAGAAATGCTCCTGCAATAGAAGATGTTATGGGAATGTAGGGTAGGAATGAAATCCCATTACGCCATATCTCTCCACAACCTACCCCAGATATTAGTTTTTCTGTCAATATATTTGTGGTAGGAGAAGAAGAGGTGGAAGATGAAGATGAAGGTGTACAGGTAATCAAACTTGTTATTGAAAACTATGAGACTCCACCGGAAAGAAATATGGTCATGATAGAATCCTCGGAGCAACTTTTTGATGATGTAAGACACCTTGCAAGCCAGAAATTCATTTATGATGATTCTTTTGTTATGTCTCCAGAATTCAAATCATTTGTTTATGAGTATAAAAGGAAGTTGATAAGAGAAAGGGTTAAGGAAATCACTCCTGAGAGAGGAGCAGAAACTCTGAAGGAGCTATAGGAGGAAGTAGATAAGGAGATGGAGAATATTACCTTGGAGAAAGGAAGGGAATTACTAGAAGAGGACGGTGTCATGCTCCTCTCAGGATGGGACATAAGCTCTGCCATTGTATTTGATGGCTTTAGAAGGAGTCAAAATAAGACTTTAAAATTGAGCACCAAAGGAGTAGACAAGATATACACAGGGTCAAGATACAATCCTAATAATACAAATCTACAAATTTGGGCCCTATATCCTCCTGATAAAAGACCAGCGATCATTGGTGATCCAAACAAGGTCTTTGGCCATTTGCTTGTGCATAGAGTGGGAGACATTGATCCAATTGAGACCGCAGATCTAAATATTAACGTTGCTAAGTTTACTAAAGCTCAGATTGAGAAGTTGATGAGGGACAACAAAAAGTATGTTACAAAGAATGAAAATTTGAGGCAGGAAATAGCCAGGTACAAAGACAAGTTGCCATATTCCTCAAGCTCTCACTCACAAGAGCTAGATCGTGATGTCAGGCTATTGGAGGCAGTGACTGAAAATGAATATTGGAAGCATTAAGTTGAGAAGGCCCAAAAGAAATGTGATAAGTTAGAAGAGGAAATGAAATATGTTAAATTTAAGATTTTTTCGAAGCTGATAAGAAGAAGATTCAAAAAGGTACTTGAGAAGGCTGATAGGTTTTGGATGACCTACACCGCTCTTCAGGAATGTAAAAGGCTACAAGATAGGTTGATAGAAAAAAGGGAGGAGCTGATGACTAAAAGAAATGTCAATGGTCAAGCACTCGAGGTCTAGGGCAAATTGGTTGATACGCACAGTTGATTGTATGAGACAATAAACTAAAACTAAAGAACTTTGGAATATTTAATGTTTAATGGTAATAAAATCTAAATTAAAAGACAATAAAATAATTCAAAATAAAATTTTGAATCTATAACTAAGAATCGAAGATTTTAATGTTTTTTTATAAATTAGAAATGAAAGACTAGGAAGTGCAGTTTGTAAGATGTTTGATTAGGATCCTATTGTCTATTTTGGATCAAAGGGAGGAATTAAGGATTCAAATTTAATTTCTATTTTTTCCTAAGAATTTATATCATGGAATAATTTGTGCATTCTCATCCTATTTAGTAAAATAGTGTTGTTTAGCCATACTACAATCGCGTACCTATGTTGACATCATATATGACTACTGTGACATCCTCTACAAACCTATACTTGCAACAAAATATTATATTTGATGCAATGGTGTTATATAGATGCACTATCATCCATTTGCTATGTAAGCATCCTATATCATTGCTACAACATCTACTACAAACCTATATCTACAACAAAAATATGCTATTTGGAATGGAGTCTTGTGGTAAGCACTTTTGGGGACTTTCCTTGGGTTTTGGAAGATAGTGATTCCTCACTAGCTATCAAGTCCCAAAAATGTCCTAAGAATGATAAAAAATAGATTCCTTGGAAGATGTGTAGAGGGTGGAATATAGGTGGTGTGTGCAACTAAGTATAATAAAAAATAAATCCATCATGACGTGGAGATGTCAAGTAAGATTTATATTCCAAGTCATTGGTTTAACGTTGAAGCCCTCCTAGGAAGGAAAATGTCATTACCTAATGTGAATAAGGTTTACTTTTTTGGGGGTTGAGTTTTTTTTTCTGTGGTTGCAATTCATAGGTGTCTTTGGGTGTGTTTATTTGGCTTTGATCTGATTTGTGTCTTGTTATCTTGGTGTGTTCATACTAAGTTTTTGTGTGACACAAAATCATTTGCAAAATGTTGTTAGGGGGGTGGACCCAATAGTTGTGCACCCTAACTTCGTGCTTCTAATTATCCTATGTGGAAATTTCAAATCACTCCCAATTTTTTACAACTTACTTGGCAAGTCCCCTGCTTTTAACTTTCATTTCAGGGCCACATCATCAAATATGATGCCACATGAGAATGCTTTTTGTCAAGGTGTCCAAAAAGGCCCAAAAAAAAAGGTGTCCAAAAAAGCCCAAAAAAAAGTGAGACCAATACTTGTGCATTCACATCATGGGTCGCTGAGCGCTGATTTGACATGACATGATTGGTTGCTTTTTAGATCAAAGGAATACATTTTGTTTAATTATGGATAGTTAAGTCGCAACTATTAGACATTATGTAAACAACTACTATCACAACTATTGGGCATTATATAAACTACTACTATCACAACTATTGAAACACGTTCAACTAGTGGGACCTCTCCCCTATATGCAAAGTCTTGATGGCGGTTCTCTTGATCCTCTATGATTTTAAGAATCCGAACAGGTATTTGGTGTATTGTTAAAAGTTGAAGCCCTCTTTGGAAGATAACGTTGGTTACATACTGTGCCCTTATTTGATCATGGAATGAGGGGTTTCAATCCTTCCTGCAATTTGAATGTGTGCCTTGTAGCCTCAGTTTGTGGCCCATAATGATCTAAAGACACAGTTTCTGGATTTTAAGATTCATTCATACACCCAAATTTTTGTTATGTGAAATTTGTTAACTCATGTTGTTTTATGGAAGTGATGACTGTTCTTCTTTTGGCTCTTAATGATTTTAAGAATCGGCTGCATCGTGAACAGCAAAGATTCACTGGCTTGTGCCTCTGCCATGTTTGCCACTTAAAAAGATTTTTGATTTCTAGCAACTGTGAATATCCCATTAACAATCTACTGACAAAATATAGAAATGATAACCATATTTCCAATTAAAGTTCTCTGCCTTATTGTGCAGGATGCTATGAAGGACTAATGATTATTCACTGGTTGTGCAGGATGGTTCTACAGAGGCACTACTGTCTGCACAGTTTTCTCTTCTACCCGTCTGCAAGAAATCTTCTTGCAGTCAGTTGCAATGTTTTGGTATATACTACAAACTTTTCCTATGTCATGAACGCATTTACTTATACCTTGCAATTGACATTAGTGATATATATTTTGAATTAGTGCTTGCCTATCAAGTTCAACTCCCTTTCATCATGGTTACTTGCTCTCCTCACTTTTACTTCTGTGAAAAGTGTGTGTATCGCCATTCTACCTGACTTTTCTGTGAAGCCATGCAGAAGAAAATCTCTTAAAGCCCCCTTTTTATGCCATAGATTCCAATATGCGTACAAAATTATGCTGCAAATCCCGGGACTCTCTTGTATCTGGGATTTCTGGAACTCTCATTTACTTTTCAGTTATTAAAGCTCAATATACAAAGTTTAATAGGAATTTTGATTGCCTCCCCACAAAAACTTAATGTGCCAAATCTAATAGGAACTTCTGTTATGTTTCCTTCCATACAGGTATTAGGTGTGTAACCAATCTTGTCTAGCTCTGAAATTTGTCTGTTTGGCATAGCCAATAATTTTTTTTTGTTTGTATTAGCTCTGAAATTTTATCTTTTGAACTGCCAAAAAATTGTTTTAAATTTTATAAACCTAATTATGACTGATTAGATTGTCTGTGGATACAAGTGATCATATGTTTAACATCAATTCACTGAAACCAGGCTCTGCCAATGAATCTGCCCCTTTATCAGAGAATCTTCCAAGTGGTGCCCAGGCCCCAATTTCCAATTTCGGACAATCCTTTTTATTTTGAGATCTTTAAATTTTAAATCAATTGAAAGCATGTTTTCCACTAAAAACTTTTCTTTCTACAACTTCTGGGGCAGTAATTAAAATGCTTTAACACATTGACTTCCAAAATTCCTTCCTGATCAGCCACCTTCATACCTGCGGTGACCTTTGGCAGCTGCATAGAAATTCAATTTCACCTCTTATTTGGAGAGCTTGGTTAGGTCGTGTGGTTGCCCCCTCCTATTATTATTGGCCTAGAGCATAGGTTGCCCATTTATATGCATAAAGTTAGTTGTTAAAATGGTTGTGGTGTCACTTATGGTGGCTTCTTTGTTGTGGTCACTATGTTAACTTACTTTATACATGGTAACTTTTTGTTCATGCAATTGTTCTGCTTTTGTTGAACAGTTGTAGAAAATACTTTTGAAGTACCAATATAACAAATATAGGAGTTGTGCTATGCCACTAACTCAGAGCCACTCTGGTTTATAATGAAATTGGCTAGAAGCAATTTATGAGAATATACATCGTCTATATAGAAGATCCAACCTAGTTCGTTATGAATAGGTTGGAAGCAATTTTTTGGAATATACTTCTGCCCAAATAGGGGATCTATGAGTGTCCAGCTTCTTGCTGTATAAGACTCATGTTTCTTAATGGTGGGGAATTCTGCTAAACCACCTTGGAACATTGGAATTATGGCTTGATATCCCCAATAATGGTTAAGGTGTATTGGAGATGTAAACCCACTATTGCATTGTGGTTGTTGTTTTGCTGGTATGTGACAAATGTGTATGTTACGGCTTCCTAGAGAAATAGGTCTAGTTCTTAATGGGCGTAGCAATTTTTTCAGATTCTGCATCAGGAAACAGACAGCAAACAGACACTATATATCCAGATATTGAAGAAGAGGTCTCGGTGTCTTTTTTTCCATTTAGGAGGTTAAATTGAAGGGAAATGTTAAAAAGTGGGGTAATGAAATGTGTTATGAATAATTTTAGCCCCTTATTTTTTTAATTTCTTAGAACAATAAGAGGTCATTAGAGAAGATTCTAAATTATCCTGTGTTTAATTTAAAATTTACATAAGACCACCTGTGCTGCTAAAATCTACATGGTTAACCAAATAAGCAGCTGGACGAGACTGGACGAGACCCCCTTGTAAGTATTCCCTTGTCTTATGAAATTGTCACACTGATTTGTGTTTGCTTTTAAGTGATGACAGTGAGATACATGCAAGCAAACAAGCAAAAACTAAGATTATTTTTGATGACCCCATAACCATCTCCATATGAAACGACTGTAAGTCCAAAGATGTTACATAAATTGGAGAGGCGATGATGAGGGAACAATGAATCATCTTCTTCTTACATCCATACTGTTGGAGGGAATCTAACAGATGCTTGTTTTGAGGGGTGATTGGTTTGTTTAACAATTTCCTACCCCATGGTACAAGAGCCAGAAAGCTTGTTTTTTCTGAGTATCAAAAAATAAATATAAGATCTGAATTAATGAGTTAACCATACAAGGTTTTGATCCAACCTTCATTTAGGTAGGGCAAATACTTTTGGGGCTATGCAGGTTATGCAAATACTTTTGTGGGCTATGCAGGTTATGCAGAGGCGATGGAACTGGCCTTGACCATTAACATACAGGAAAAGTTCTACTTTAGATTCTGAGGAATGCTAGTTCTAGTCGTTTTGCTTACGCCTGCAATGTGAATACGTTGAGCATAATTGAGTGTGGGTAGGTGAGAATAGCAGGTTGGGGTTACCTAAACAACTCTTGATGACGCGTCAAGCACGGAGAGTATGATGGAGATGGGATGATATTTTGTGATGTGGGCCCATGACTATACCCCATTGCATTTTCAACCACAAAGCTGTGGATCATGACGGTCGTAACGGGGATTCTGGATCTAGGTTTATTTGGAGCCTTCTAGAATTTTCTACTCTTCTCCTTTAATTACGCAATAATTAATTTAAAATACAAAACAGCTGTACTCCAGGCAATATCCAGCCTGGCAAAACAGTTAAAAATTGATTGTAATCGAACAGGAAACCTGTACTATTCTTTTTAATATATTATAAAGGGAAAAACATGCTTTTCAAAAAACATATTTTTGTGTGAAATAAATTAGCATTGCCTATTTAGGTAAATTTATGTAAAGTAGACTTTTTTTTGAGGTTTCTAATTTTTTAATTAATCTAAAAAATTAAAATTATAAATAATTTTTTTTAATAAAACATGAAATTTTTAATCTTATGTAAAATCAAGTATTATTTATTTATAAATATAAAACTCACAATAATAAATAAAAATAAAAATTTACTATGCGGTCAATACTTTTTAGTAAGTATTGGTTAAGTGAAAAATGTTTTTAATATAAATTGTAAAAAATATATATTTTTAATTTACTTTTTGACTTAACAAATCTTTTATTTTAAATTTACCTTTACAAAAGTCACACTTTATAATTTTGAAATAAATGTTATGAATATTTGTTTTTTTAATTTTTATATATACAACTCACTTCCAATGTTGTGATTGAAGAATGTTTCTAAAATAATAAGAACTATATATTTTTTAAAATATTTTTAAAATAAAAATAAAATATACAATATAAATAAAACACTTATTTTTTTTGCAGGAGATTTTAATGCTATTACTGAGTTGAAGGAAAAGAAGGGTGGAACGTTAAGGTTGGAGTTGTCTATCTTCTTAGAGAAAATATTTCCTTCTTAAATCTAGTTGACATAAGACTTGGAAATGGTCAATTTACTTGGAACAACAGGAGGTGTGGTTAGGACTGTATTGCTGAAAGGTTTGATAGGTTTCTGGTGTTTTGTTTCTAGCTTGGCAGATCTTGGTCTTCGAACTCGAAGATTCTAGAGTGGGGGGGCTTTGACCATTAACCAATTAAGTTCTTTGTTTTTTTTGGCTAGTGTTGCTTGTAACCCTTCTTTCAAGTTTCAACTTATGTGGTTGTGAGGTCCCTCTCTACAAGGCCATATGGTTGAGTGGTGGCAATGTGATAGACCTGCTTTTGGCACAATTATGTATTCTTTTGTCAAGCAATTATAGTTTGTGATATACCAGCTTAAAAGGTGGAATAGTCAATGTTTTGGTAACATCTTTCATGCTAAGGCTACTACTCATGCTAGTTTGGACACCATTACTTGTGGGATTAGGGAGCATGGTCTATCTGAGGAGTCCCTCATGGAGGAGTCAAAGGATTTGAAAGCTTTAGAGGAGTGTGAGCAGCGTGAGAATATTTATTGGAAACAAAAGGCACGGGTTGAGTGGTTGCAGGAAGAGGATAGAAACACTACGTTTTTCTTCAACTCTATGAAGGCCAGGAGACGTGGTAATTCTATCCCTTATCTTGTGAATTTTAGGGGAGATCATCTGACCTCTCCTGGGGATATCATCAGTGAGGCTTCTCAGTATTTTGCCTCTTCGTTTAGGGATGACTCCCTTGATATAGGGGAGGAAGAAAATTGTATTCTTGCATGCATTCCTTCTTTGGTCTCTAGGGATATGAATGAACACCTTATGGGCCTTATCTCTTTGGAGGAGTTGGAGGCTACTATTTTTCAAATGAAGAAAGGCAAGGCTTCTAGTCATGACGGGTTTCCGATTGAGTTTTTCCAATAATTTTGGGAAATCATAAAATTGAACTTATTAGAGGTGGCACGTGAATCTCAGAGGAACAAACAGATGTTGAAGGCTTTGAACTCTACTTTTCTTGTCCTTATTCCCAAGTTGAGGGGGTGGATAGGTTGAATTTATTCAGGCCCATAACTCTTTGTAATTTGATTTATAAGATCCTCTCCAAGTTGATTGTAGGAAGATTGAAGCGGTGGATTAGCAGGTTGGTTTCAAAGGAATAGGGAGGCTTTGTGGTTGACAAGAAAATCTTGGATGGTGTGGTTATTGCGGTTGAAACTATCCACTATATGGCTACCTCTAAGGAAAAAGCTATGTTTATCAAACTGGACATGGGAAAAGCCTATGACAGGGTTAATTGGTCCTTTTTGCAAAAAGTGCTTGGGGCTTTTGGTTTTGCCGATTGGGTTTCTTGGGTTATGAGTTGTATCACATCCTCTTCCTTTTCAGTGTTGGTTAATGGAGAGCCTTCCCTCTTGTTTAGGGCTTCTAAGCGAATTCGTCAAGGGGACCCTCTATCTCCATATTTATTCTCTTGGTTGAGGGTTTGGGGAGAGACATTAAGAGTCATGTTAATCAAGGTTTGATCCATGGGTGGCACTAGGGTAATGGTCTTCCTCCTTAGTCGCACTTGCAATTTGTTGACAATATTGCTCTGATGGGTTTGGCCAAGATCAGAGAGGCTACTAATTTCTGCAGGGTTTTGGATGTTTTACCTCACAACCTCAGGACAACAGATCAATGAAGGTAAATCCTTTATTTTCTTCTTTAACACTCTTGTGCCTATTCAACAACGGATAGCCTGTATCCTTAGATTTCAGATTGGGCAACTGTCTTTGCCCTATCTTGGCATTCCTCTTTCCATGGGTTCTTTGCCTAGGAGTTCTTGGCGGGATATCTTAAACAAGTTTCACGAGGAAGTGAACTATTAGACTCATAGGTGGTTATCTTTTGCGGTTTGGGTGTTGCTTTTAAAGTCTATCAATTATAGGTGTATGCTACAGGTCGTTCCTTCAAGTTTTACTAGGGATTTGGATTCCCTTTCCAAGCAGTTTCTTTAGGTTGATAACTTGGTGTCCTTGAATTGGAGTCTTGTAAATTGGGAGGCTGTGTGCAAACCGAAACAACTTGGTGGTCTTGGGTTGCGATAGGCTAGCCTTTCTAGTTTGGCTTTATCCGCCAAGCTATACTGGAGATGGTGCATTGAACAAAACCAAGTGTGGGCCATGATTATTTCTAACAACTATTTGAAGGGGGTGCCGAAAGAGGTTCCTCGATACTCACTCTTGGGTAAAGGATTTGTGATTTGGGGAACTCTTAAGAAAGGAGCTAAGCTGATCAAGGATGGTTTGTTTTGGATTCGCAATAGGGGGTCAGATGCTCTTTTTTGGTATGACTATTGGAATGGTTTTTCCCTGATCTTTGACTAGGTATCCTCACTTATAGGATCTTTTTCATTCTTTCTTGGAGGCAGGTTGGTCTCAAGTTGTGGATCTCAAATCTACTCACCTCTATGGTCTGGTGGAAGTGTCTAGATCGAGGGTCCCTAGTGAGTGGCCAACTGGGGGCTTGGAAGAGGACCTTGTAGAATTAAGTAATATTCTTGTTGGTAGAGATTGTAGCTCTTTAAGGGAAAATAATGTTTTGGCTTAGAGCCCTGACCCTAAGGGGATTTATATGGTGGCTACTAGATATCGGGAGCTAATCTATCAGAAGCATGGGGGACTACAAGTTTCTTGGTGGAAAAATGTCTGGAATAAGTTCTCTTGGCCCAATTGTAATTGCTTTATTTGGACGCTTGCTTGGAATAAATGTTTGACTTGGGATAATCTTCACAAGCGTGGTTTTTAGGGTCACTTGGTCTGTGCTCTTTGTGGTTGCTTTGAGGAGGATTCAACACACTTGTTCTTTCGATATCCTTTTTCTATGCTTATTTGGCACTTTTAGTTCAGGGTATTTGGAGACAGACTTGTGTTCATGCTTCCTCTCTGATTAAATTTTGGAACAGTTTGGGGAGGCCTTCGACAAAAGCTTCTTTCCTCCAGATTGTCTAGAATATTGGTCCCACTTTCATCCTTTGGCAGATTTGGCTTGAGAGGAATCATAAATTTTTTCATGGTAGTAAGCTGATGATTCAACAGGTTTGGCGAAGGGTTGTCAGTATGATATAGGAGACTATAGAGGCTAAGTGTGAAGTGTCTTTTCCTTTGGAAAGGTGAGATGAGGAGGTTGTGATAGTTTGGGCTTGCGTGGTCTGATGCTGGATTCTTTATGTGTTTGAAGGGGTTCTCGAGCCAAAAAGAAGGTGCAAAGAGAAGGGGGATGGTTCTCTCCCTTGGGGGATGTTTTAAAGATCAATACCGATGGCTCTTTAAGGGGTAATCTTGGGCCAGCTGGGATCGGTAGTATTGGAATGGACAGTTCAGGTAGGGTTATTTTCTTCTTTTTCATCCATAAGGGGCAACAATCCAAAAACCTCATAGAAGGTTTGGTGATTTTGGTAGCTATTGAGAGAGCATGTGCTCTTGGCTGGCATAAGATTAATTGTGAGTTGGATTCTCAAATCATGGTTAATTTATTGAGTAAGTAGAAGTTGGATGGGATTAACTGGCAGCTTGCTTCTGTTGTTAGGCACATTCTGCATTTGAGTTCTATGTTGGAGTCTATTTCATTCCTTCATATCCCTCAAAAGTGGAACATGGTTGTTGATTGTTTGACCAAATGGGCTTCTGAGTAGATTGGTGGTTGAAAGGTTGAAGGATGGGAGCAGTTATCCCAAGATTATTCTCAAGATCTTGAGAGGCTTATCTTGATGGACATGGGGGGCTGATGGTTCTTGTTGGGTGGTTTGGATGTGCCTTGCTTTCTGGATTTGTTGTGGGTTTTGGGTTTCTTGGTCTTTTCTTTGGGTGCCTATTTTGGACCCTGAGTGCTTTGTACTGTTGATTTTCTAGATGCAATAAATTTTTACCCTCTTTATTTAAAAAAAAATTATTTTTTTAAAACAAAAATTTATATGTCCACATAGGTATCTAATAGATATTGTAGTTAATCATAGAAATAAGGAGTAGTTGTGTATAATTAATGAAAGTAAATTAACTAAATGTTTAATTGGATATTTATTGAAATAAAATTGAGATGTATGAGGGTGTATACTTTAAATTAGCATATTGTTGTCATATTATAAAGATTTTCAAATTGTAGCCTAAAATTGGATTATTTATTAATGTACAATGAAAGTTGGATAAAGATTTGGCATAGCCATATTGTTTTTATTTTGATTATTTTGTAATGACATATGAAGTTAAAGTTTGGAATATCTTTGTGATTAAGCCTAAAGATTTAATTAATAATTAAAGCAAAAAAGATAATGTGGTTGGATGGTAATGTAGATAGAGGTGGTGTGTTGAACTTGCAAAATGGTAGATAGACATACAAATGTGTTACTTTCTTTTGATTGAAGAGAAATATTGGCTAAAACAATCTAGGGATTATTCCTTTTTAATACATGTTTTAGTCATACAAGTCAATTTTTTTGGTGTGTACGTTAAAAGGTAATGACCGCGTTTTAGATTGTTGGCCTCGACATGTATTAATATGACATTTGAATAGGGGGCACATAATTGTACCGATAAAGTTGTTTATGAGATAAAATCACAATTGTATTACAAATATTCTAAGCATATTATTAAGGTACATGACAACACTATATTGGAAAATGGATCAAGGTGTTCCAAAAGAGCCCAAAAGTGTTAACATGCATTAAAGCTATGAACACAAAGTAGTGTAAAACAAGGGGAAATGGTTAAGTTTATGCATTTTTATTCTCTACATTTTGCTCCTATTTTGTTATGCCTAAAAATTAAATGTGCATATATACAAAAGTATAAATAAGTAAAATAATAGTGAAAAAAGGATAGTGAAAAAATTAAATATGCATATATACAAAAGTATAAATAAGTAAAATAATAGTGAGAAAAGGATATAATTTTTTTGAAGTTTGTCATTGGAACAAGAGTGTACTCCTTCATAGGAAAAATCATGTATGAACTATAAATTAATAATATTGTCTCTCAAACTGTATATTATGAAAGTGCACAAAAATTAAGGATACTAAAAATAAAATTGTAATTGAAAATTGAGTCTTACCATGGAGTATTATATTTAAATGTAGAACAAGGTGAATACTTGATACAAGTATTTGTGTGTGAGATCCATGAAGGATGTAAATGCAAAAGATAACCCTAATGATTGTACATGAAGACATTCTCTTGTAACAAGAAAAGCTGCCTTGCCTTCCAAGAGGCAATATCAAGTGAAAACATAAAAAAGTAAACTAGCATAAAATCCAACATGTAACATGTAGTAATAGAGACACATGAACATATTAACATAAATTTAGCAAATTCAAGTAGGCGTGGGTCTATCTTAAGGGGGTCAAGGGATGTATCATTCAAAACAACGACCCTTATGTTGGACTATTTCTTAGAACACCATGTTGGCATGGATGATGTATGATCATATATTTGAACTGTTGGGGGAAAAATGAATGGGGAAAAGGGACTCACAATAATATAGGTGTTCCAGTTCGATTCACGTTGGTTGCGTGTTCGATTCATGTTAGGTTCACCAAAATGAATAGTTGGGGAAATTGGTACAAGAAAGGGGTCCCTAATCCTATACTTTTCCCAATAGGGGGATGGTTCATTTAAGGAAACCTAGGATCCCAAAGTGGATTGACTATCAACACAAAGATGAGTCAATTCTCAACAAGGGAGATATAGGAAGACTCCTTAGGATTTGAGGGGTTCACCACCAAGAAAAAGATTGGAAAATGACAACTTAGTATTCAACTCACAAAACCTAATGATGCAAGCCAAATAATGAGTACAAATGACAAAATTAAATAACAAAAAGTTAGGATGTATGTACCTAGGAATTCTGGAGATGTGATAAGGATTCTGGAAATGCAAAAATGTTGTCAAAATATGTCAAGGAGGAATAAGACACCCTTACTATCTTATTAGTCACGTTCTTGTTTTTTGGGGCAGATGCAGAATCTTCAGATGTCAGATTCGGATCTGAAGGAATCTATGCAAAATACCTCCAGGAGGACTAAGAAACCCTTACTATTTTCTTAGTCCCACTTCAAATTTCTGCAATTTCAGAATGTCATCCTGAGGCTCAATGTCTGCAACTTCTTCTCCTCAAATCTCAGGTCCTGAAACTTCCAGATCTGGTCTCTAGGTGACTTTTCGTGAAGATGACAACTTTGCAATGCAACTTTGCAACTTTGCACTCCAAATGATCTTCAACCTAAATCTGCAAACACAAACACTTAAGAGAAGAAAAACTTGTTGATTGTTAGTAAATGGGGGTTTGCCTTGGTCAAACCCCTTGTTGGTAACTAAACCTTGGAATGAAATGAAATAATGGAGGGAAATGATGAATGAACAAAGTTCTATGTTGCAAGTCACCAAACCCTTGTTATGAAATCTACAAACTTGTATGAAGTGGCTAACTTGAATGTAGATCTTGACTTGAATTGCTTGCTTAAATCGAAACCCTACATCACAAATGTTAGCTCAAAAACACGCATGATGCAAGAATATCTTTGACATGATACTTGAATCTTGATGATGGCTCCAAATGCTTGATGAATTGCTCTTGAATGCTCTTGTGAACTCAATTATGCTATTAGGAATGCTCTCACAAAAGTATTATATGAAAATGAGCGAAAGAACCTTGTATTTATACTTATCCATGCTTAATATCCCAAAATTACACCAGACCAAGTCAACATATGAATTCATTAATTAAAGGAGGCTAAATCCCGCCGAGATTTGAAATTAAATCTCAAAAATAACTTAAGGGGGACTAAGACGCCCTAGGTGGTGTTTTAGTCCCAAGGCTTGAAACTCAGGGCACATACTCCAAAAAGGGGCCCATTTAAGGTGCCTTTAAAATCAAGGTCCCAAGACCTTTTGGGGAAAAAGACGCCCTAGGTGGCGTCTTAGTCCCAGTCCAAAAATTAGGGACACAGTCAAAATCATTAAATTATC
This sequence comes from Sequoia sempervirens, assembly GCA_007258455.2. Classification (NCBI taxonomy): domain Eukaryota; kingdom Viridiplantae; phylum Streptophyta; class Pinopsida; order Cupressales; family Cupressaceae; genus Sequoia; species Sequoia sempervirens. Next base: position 32,220 of record VDFB02083863.1, read on the forward strand.
ATTTATCCTTTGATGCTTGTTGGGATTAGTCATAAAAAAATACAATTTATTAGGCTTGTGGATGCAAAATAGGACCAATTAAGACATAAATAAGGATAAATAAAGCAAGGTGGGTCCAAACAAGTGTGAAAATGCAAGGATATGCATTTTCCTACACTACATTTAGCCCCCACTTTAGTGAGAGGACGAACTTGCTTCAAACTCACACCAAAGTAGCCAACCACACAATCAAGAGGGGTTCAAATGTAAGAATGCTAGTAAGATAGGATGAAAATAACCAAGAGGGTGGCCAAGCCCCCAGGATCAAGATCCTATGAAAAACCAACATAGGCACAAAGGAACACACTTGTAGATGATATATGAAGCCATAACCAGATCGCAAACATACACCATCAAAGATAGAAAAAAAAAGGAAAAATGAAAGACAAAGAAAAATGCAACGGATCAAGCTTCGACTGGTCGTCCAACACGTTGTGGACTGGGTCTAGGTTGTTTGTCCAAAAAAGGCTTACAAGTGGAACGTGTTGTCCACTATGCAAACAAAACACATGCTCACAAGGGCTAGTGAAGCTAGTTGTCCACTAGGTGAGCCCCAAGAGATCAATATCAAAGTCATACCCCCATGACTATGATAAGGACAAAAAGAAAATGCACGCTGACAAGGGCTAGTGAAGCTAGTTGTCCACTAGGTGAGCCCCAAGGAATCATATCAAAGCCATACCTCCATGACTTTAATAAGGATAAAAAGAAAAATGCAACAAGAAAGAGGGATGTTCGAAGGGATCTTGCTTAGTTCATGTGAGATCTTAATCTTGGGGGACATTGTTCTTAATGTCTCCAAGAGAGGACCAATCAAAGGATAAATGATTCACAACTTAGGGAATGCAGTGCGTCACATTACCACTAAGAGGAATGTAATATGCTAAGATAGACCAAGCTCTTGAATGACATTACTCACAATGTCACCACAAAGAGAAAAACACATCGTGTGAAGTAAGAAAACCACATCAAGGAACATGGAGAAATGCCAATGCCAAAATAATGCCAATGTATGACCCCACTTTAAAGAAATTTCTAAACACCGTGCTGTGAGCAATTACTTTAAAGTAGAAAAACATGAAAAAGAAAATAGAAGAGGGTTTCCCCCCACAAACACATAAGGGATCTACAGATTCAGGGTCAAAATGTTCTTGCTACAATGATATTAGAGAGCTAGGAACTGTCATCATTCCCCAAATACACATATAACTAGAAGACTGACACAAAGAGAGTGAAAACAAAGAAAAACCTTTTGGTTCAACATGGAAGAAACATGAATGTATCAACACCTTGCGTCGTCCCCAAAAGGAAAACACAAGACAAAAATAAAAGGAAAGGAAAAAGATGAGGAAAAAAATTGGGTCAACATGGAAGAGACATAGGGTGTCTCGACGCCTTGTGTCATTCCCAAAAGGAAAACACAAGACAAAAATGGAAAGATAAATGAAAATAAAAGGTAAAAACCAATGCAAAGGCAAAAATATTATGACATATAGAAGAATTTAGGTATAAATAGAGGAATGCACATAGAGAGGGAACATCAAACAATATGGGGGATCACATTACACACACGCAATCAACCAAAAAGAAAACAAAAAGGAAAGCAAAAAGACTAGTAAATCACATGCGAGTCAACCTAAAGCAGGTCATCCATCTCCCAATCTCATTTTGTATAAGCGGAAGGTAGACAACGAACCTAAGGGACAATGACAAATGCATTACTAGGACAAGGCTATCTACTTCTTTCCCCCACTGAGTGCAAGACAAGAATGAGCCGAGGTAGGTGAAGAAAATGAGCTCCTTGTACCAGCATGTAATAGTGAAAATGTTTAAAGATTCTACAACTATTACATGACAAGAGGCAAAATGAGACATTATTTAATCACTGGATAACAATTATATTTATCAAAGTGATATTTACTCAATATGATTTTGAATGCACGACACTCATTGATACTATGTCCAAGAGTCCTGTGATATCGACAATGTGGAACATTTGCATCTTTAGGATATAGTATGAGCCCGTCTTTCATTGGTGGCAATAGTATGAGTCCTTGGTTCAGAAGGATTTGTAATTTTTTTCACTTTCAGGTGGCAGACGAGGGGGTTGTAGCGTTTGTAATTTGTAAGGCCTTTTGCATTTCCTAGATTCACCAATTTCCTTAGATGAAATTAGGGCAGGGGGTCCTGAGATGGTCTTGTTTGTATTATCCTTATCCTTAGGAGGTATGGGTTGTTCTTTCTAGGAAGCAGGACATTTATATCAGGAGGAGAATCTAAGATTAGCGTACCATCACTACAAAATCTTAGGTATTCCTTAGGAGGTCTTATGTTGCGAGGGGGATCTTGATATCCTAACCCCTTTGTATTTTCATTAGTTGGTATTTTCTCTAGGACTTGATGAATGTTATGTTCACTTGTTGTATCACACCCTTGTTTACTCAAGATTGTAAAGCCTTTTCCATATGTCTCTTCAAGGTTGATGAGAGTGTTTGTTACTTCGTTAACATAGAATGGTTGATTGTTTGTTTTCCTAGAGGAACTAAGTTCACCTACTGAAGGGAACTTAGGTTCAACTTTTGACTCAGTTTCAGAATGTAAGTAACCAAACATTTCAAGAGGTGGTATTGTAGGGGGTGTTGGTTGTTTCATTGATGGATAAAAAGACGCATTAGCTTCAAGGTTGTTGATGCAATCATTTAGGAACTTATTCATGTTGTCATCATCTTCTCCAATGATGTCAACATCACGAGGAGAACATGCATTAGGAGTTGTGTGAGCATGAGTGAGTTCAATTTCATTAGGATCATTTCCAAAAGTACAACTTGACACATATACTAAAGATTTCAAGGACATCCAAAGATTTCCAAAGCACATATCCATGATGCAAGATTGAACAAATACACTTTAAATGAAAGAGGCTAAGATAATAGTAATTCTGCGAACTGTAACATAAAATTGAAAGCAACAAACAAAAGCATAGAAAAGTAGATTTAAACCCTGAAAACTGCAACCTCAAACTCCAGAGGGACTAAGATTCCAGCAAGGGCGTCTTGGTCCTGCTGATGAAATTTTGAGGTTCTAGAAACTGAAACTGACAACAAATAACTCAGATAGGGTTCTGAGCCAAAAACCCATAGAGGGACTAAGATGCTAGTAAGGCTGTTTTATTCTCAGTAGAGGTTTTTTTTAGAAAAACAACAAATTCTGGATTGGTAACAGTGTTCCCAGGTTTCCTACTCAGGGACCTAATGTTTAGAAACATAAAAGTGTGCAAATGAATGCAAGAAAAAGTAAAAAATGACAAGCAATTGAATGCATTTTTTTTCAATTTTGAATGCAATAACAATGTTCCTAAATACAATTAGGATGATTGATAATGCACTTTTTCAAATTTTCAATGAGATAAAATGATGCAAGAAAGCAAAAATGCAACCTATATGCACTTTCACTAATGCAAATATGAGAAACCCTTGATGTACTTTCACTAATGCAAGATGCAATGCAAGAATGAATGCAACCTAGATCTAGGACCTTAGTGAACTCCAAATCGGAAAATGAATGTCCAAAATGCTAGGTTCACCAAAATGAATTGTTGGGGGAAAAATGAATAGGGAAAAGGGATTCACAATAATATAGGTGCTCCAGTTCGATTCACGTCGGTTGCGTGTTCGATTCACGACGAGTTCACCAAAATGAATAGTTGGGGAAATTGGTAGAAGAAAGGGGTCCCTAATCCTGTACTTTTCCCAATAGGGGGATGGCTCATTCAAGGAAACCTAGGATCCCAAAGTGGATTTACTATCAACACAAAGGTGACTCAATTCTCAACAAGGGAGACCTAGGAATATTCCTTAGGCTTTGAGGGGTTCATCACCAAACAAAAGCTTGGAAAAGAACAACTTAGTATTCAACTCACAAAACCTAATAATGCAAGCCAAATAATGGGTGCAAATGACAAAATTAAGTAACAAAAAGTTAGGATGTATGTACCTAGGAAGTTTGGAGATGTGATAAGGATTCTGGAAATGCAAAAATGTTGTCAAAATATTCCAGGGAGGACTAAGACGCCCTTACTATCTTATTAGTCCCGTCATTTTTTGGGGTAGATGTGGAATCTTCAGATGTTGAAATTGGATCTGAAGGAATCTCTGCAAAATACCTCAAGGAGAACTAAAACGCCCTTACTGTCTTCTTAGTCCTGCTCTGAATTTCTACAATTTCAGAATGTGATCTTGAGGCTCAATGTCTGCAACTTCTTCTTCTCAGATCTCAAGTCTTGAAACTTCCAAATCTTGTCTGTAGACAAATTTCCGTGAAGATGACAACTTTGCAATGCAACTTTGCAAATTTGCACTCCAAATGATCTTCAACCTAAATCTACAAACACAAACACACAAGAGAAGAAAAACTTGTTGATTTTTAGTAAATGGGGGTTTTCCTTGGTCAAACCCCTTGTTGGTAATTAAACCTTGGAATGAAATGAAATAATGGAGGGAAATGATGAATGAACAAAGTGATATGTTTCAACTCACCAAACCCTTGTTATGAAATTTGAAAACTTGTATGAAGTGGCTAACTTGAATGTAGATCTTGAATTGAATGAATGCTTGATAGATCTTGACTTGAATTGCTTGCTTAAATCAAAATCCTAATCACAAAAGTTAGCTCAAAAACACACATGATGCAATAATATCTTTGACATGATGCTTGAATCTTGATGATGGCTCTAGATGCTTGATGAATTGTTCTTGAATTCTCTTGTGGACTCAATTATGCTATTAGGAATGCTCTTACAAAAGTCTTATATGAAAATGAGTGAAGGAACCTTGTATTTATACTTACCCATGCATAATATCCTGAAATTACACCACACCAAGTGGACACATGAATTCATTAATTAAAGGAGGCTAAATCCTGCCAAGATTTGAAATTAAATCCTAAAAAATAACTTGAGGGGGATGAAGACACCGGGCGTCTTAGTCTCAAAGCTTGAAACTTGAGGCACAGACTCCAAAAAGGGGCCCATTTAAGGTGCCTTTAAAATCAGGGTCCCAAGACCTTTGGGGGACAAAGACGCCCTAGGTGGCATCTTATTCCTAGTACAAAAATCAAGGACACAACCAAAATCATTAAATTATCATTTATCCTTTGATGTTTGTTAGGATTAGCCATAAAAAATACAATTTATTAGGCTTGTGGATGCAAAATAGGACCAATTAAGACATAAATAAGGATAAATAAGGCAAGGTGGGCCCAAATAAGTGTGAAAATGCAAGGGTATGCATTTTCCTACACTACAATATTATTTATCTATAAACAAAGTGGTACATGGCGATGCACTAAGGGTGCCATATTTGTTTAAAAAATGGTTTTTTTGACTTGAGTTACTAGTGTATCTTTCCTTCATATTCATGTTACGTGTGTGAACTCCATTTGTAACATCAGTATGGTGTGTTAGGTATATTAGTAGAAGTGTCAAAAAAAAATCTACCCTCATCACTAGCATTGAAAGGATATTCATCCATTTTTATTTGATTAGACTCATCATAAGGAGATGCTAAAGTTGAATATCCATTATCATGAATAAAAATCCCAACGTATATCATTTTTTCAATAAGATCTCGAATATTATGTTTAGAGTGATGCAATTACATGTGATATGTTTGTATTTGATTATAATGATAAAATTATTAGCCTTAAAACGTAGTGGGACACCTTCAAATGCATTAATTTGCTTAATGGGAGGTAAAGTGACAAGTTTTTGTTGTAAAAGTTGTTTCAATATGACATGTGGAGGAACCTCCATTCTAGCAAATTTAAAATTCTTTTGGTATGTTATTTGCACAAGGATGATTGATATGGTTGATATTAGATCCACCCTCATTGCCCATCTAAATTTGACATTGATTATGACCAATGGGAATGAGGAGTGTAAAATATTTGTAACAGGGTAAGCTAACATTTACCTACAATAGCACATAACATAAAAAATGAATGATAAATATTGTGAAATACTTTCTTTGAGTAGTGAAAATAGACTTCTGATAAATGAACTCTGAAGCTCATTATTCAATAGCTTGAAACTTGCCGATAAGGGCGTGGTTCGGTGGTCAAGTCGCTTGGTTGTAGTGATGACCACCAGGGTTCAAACCCTCGTTGGTCCAAAGAGCTCGCAGGCCTTGCGCCTTTGCTGGGTCATTGCACTCGTGGGTTTGATAGTTTCTTGTGGTTTCTTGTATCTGGTTCATAGCTCCGGTCAAAAGCGTTTACCTCTAATAATATGGGTACGTTGTACCTTTTAAAAAAAATAGCTTGAAACTCAGGTAGTAGTCAGTTTAAATTTTGAGCACATATTCATTGATTTTCTCATGTTCTCCTTGTTTACATTTATCAATTGTTACCCGAGGCTCAATATTGTATTGGAAATGTTTAATAAAAGTATTTGTTAAATATCCAAAATAAGAAATAAAAGCATGTAGTCAAGAATAGATCCAAGAAACCGCTTAATTGATCAAGTGTTGTGGAAACAACATGACAAGTAAATTATCCTCATAAAAGTAGTCTAAGCATGTAGTATTGAAGGCATACATTGTAAAATTGGGTAGGATAGATCTTATTGTTGAACAAGAAGTCAATATGTCATATGCCTATAAATTATGTGATACCTCACTTGTGAAATATTTATTTGAAGATATGTGTTAGTCATTAGCACAATTCTCTACATTTTTGTAATTCTTCATAGTGGTGCTCATTGGTAGGAATGATTGTGGGGTGTAGAAAAATATTAAGGCTGGAGACATGCCATAATCAACACTTTAACCTATAGGCTTTCATGTATCCATGTCATGTTTAAGAGTGGAATAATAGGTTAATCATTAATTTTTTAACCATCATCCTCACATAAGACTAGTAAAAATTATACAATAGGTCAATTATTGAGAATTTGAATGATCTCCAAAAATTATTCAATCAATAATCAATATTTTTTATGCAACCGTGTAACCCTTAAAGACGTGGAGGTATTATTTGTTACCAAAGGAGTTTGTATTTTACATACACCGCCAACCTTTCTAATTTATAAATAATTAAAGTAACTTAAATCAAAGGCATGTGAAGTAGGTAGATTATAAGAGAGTTAAGCTATTTTTTAAAGAATGAGATAGGGAGATCAAACATAGTAGATGATACTTTAAGCATGATAAATCCAATTCTCATATAACTAAGAGTAGAAATGGTTGAATTCAATTCCATGGAGTTTTATATTAAAATTTTGATTTTAAGGAAGCATAGATGAATGCCAAGAACCAATCATCCAAGGGAAAATATAGTGGTTATATGAATTCACTAAAGATTTATTATTAACTAAGAAATACTTTTGTATACTTCAAGGTTCTAAGAGATAGAAACTTATGAAAGAAAAGTATATTTGAAGGTCTAGTAGGAAATTTTAGAGTAAAAAAATATTAACATTGATAATTAAAGGTTGTTATTGCCATCCAAATAAAAGAATACATGAAGCATTTTTCTATGGTAGAGTAGAGTTGTGCTAAATTCTCTTTCAATTTGTTGCACTAAATCTCCAAGAGCTAATTGCTAATAGTATGGTGCTAAGTATTATTGTTGTTATTTTCTAATAACTTCTCTTATTTTGTGCTTTATCTACCCCCATGTCTACCAATATATTTATCATGTCTATCATGTGTTGTTTAATTGACAATAGGGGAGTTGGGTAATATTGGGGTTACACTCTCCTAACGGATTGAATGACTTTCTAGATCACATTCTCCATTTCTATACATCTTTGTATCCAATCAATGTGTGCATTTTCATTTAATACATCCCCAAAGATTGTTTTAGTAGTCGGTTTATCTTTCCAAAGTCTACTTATTTCCCTTGCTTTGTTTGATGGATTGTACCTAGAAAAAATATTAGGGTATAGATTTTCTAGCTCTATTGAACAAGGAAGGCCTTATTATTTTCACTAAAGGGTCTTACAATACCTCACCAAATTTAATATCCAATGTAGGTGTGCTAGTACCTATGGTTATGCTAATATTTCTTTCTCTACTTCTCCTTTATATATACATTGGGACCTCCTATCTAATACTTCCTTTTCCTTTTTGGTTTCTTCATCATTTTATTTTTCCCTTACCTTAAATTCAATATTTAGTCCTCCTCATTTTTCTCTTGATGTCTTATCTTTTTTTCATTGACATCCTCTTTTATGTGTGTGCTTGACTTCATTCTTCCTATATGCAATTCCTTCATTTGTTGTTGTTTCTCTTTTTCTTATTTTCTTCAATAATATTCCTTTTTTAAAACTTTTTGAGCAAGTAGAGTAGATTCTTTAGTCTCACATCTTATTTTCTCCTTTTTTTTTGAGACACTCCTCCATCTCCTTGTGTTTTTTCTCCATCCCAACACTTTTTTGTTCTATTGCACCAAGATATTTTGTTGCTTTATATTTTTAGGAGTTCATGTGCACTCCTTACTCATTAAATCCTATTGTTTGTGCAATACCTCCATACCTTAAGAAGATAATTAATTCTTTATCATGAATTTTTGCAGATAAGTTTGTTTATAACTCTAGCACCATATTCAATTTTTTTCTATTTTTGTGTTTAAATCACATAGCTGAAAGTTTAAATTTGTGTCCCGCTTTAGAAAAACTAAGAAATTTTAGATGAAATAGTCTCAATTGAAACTATGTCACAATATTATGCTTAAATGGATGTTATATTATTGGCCAATTGGCTCTAACTAAGTCAATTTAGTGGGAACAAGTTTCTTGCTAAACTCTTAAAAAACAAAAACCATATTCTTTCCTATCATTTCAATCATTATTTTCCTTCCATATACATGTTCTACGAGTCTTGTTGAAACCTACCTATCCACAAGTTCAATGCATGGGAAATTATCCTTAGATGTGATTTCTAGGTATGCTTTGATTTCGTTCTTCAGTAAACATATTTTTAATATTATTTTCCAAAGATTTAGATTTTTTTTTTGTGAATAATTTTAATTTTGTTAAACAATACTTGTTTTAGTTTAATTTAATTAAGTGGAACATTTTAGATTATATATGTATGTGTATATGTGTGTATGTATACATATATGTGTGTGTATATGCATATAATAAATGTGTGTATACACATATATAAACATGTGTATGTGTGTATGCATACATATATACATGCATGGATGTGTGCATACATATATGGATACATATATATGTATGTAGATGTGTATGGATGTATATGTATATAGGTATGTAAGTCTACTAGGTACATATACTAGGTAAAATCCATACATAAACATACTAGGTATACCCCAAAACCTAAAATAAACTAAAAAATAAAACCTAAATTAAATTAAACCCTAAACCTCAATACTAAATTATGATAAAACCCTAAACCATGAAACTCAAAAACCTAAACCCTAAACTCATAAATAAACTAAATGTTAAACCCAAAAACCTAAATCAAACTAAAATTTAAACACTCAATGTGTATCCTAAGCCCTAAACCCTAAATCCTAAAACTTAAACTAGTTAAAGTTTGAAAACCCTACATACCATTTAACCTATCTAAAAACCCCAAATGGTACATCATAAACCTTAGTCCTTGAGCCCTAAACCTTTATCACCAAACCATAAACCCAAATTCATAAATGTTAAACCTTGTGTATTCTTCAGAATCTACATCCTTTACACTCTAGAAAACCAAAACATATACCTTGGTAAAGCCCAACCCCCACATATTAAAATCCAAACATTAAGAAACAACTAAAATTGTACTATATCACCAAACTTGAAACCCAAAACCTCAAACTCCATTAAATCTTAAATCATAAACCCTAAAAATGTTTCCCAAACCCTACATTGTAAACCCTAACCACAAAATATAAAATAAGTAAAAACCCTATACATCCTAAACTCTAATCCCTACATCATAAACCCAATAAATTCCAAAACCTTCATCACAAACTCCAATCATCAAACCTTAGTTCCCCTAATGTTCACCAAATGCTAAATCAAGAAAACCTTAGATGCTAAACTCTACATCTTTTTTCTTAAATAATGCATTTGTATCCATGACATTTCGATCTTGTTGATATTATAGAATACACTCTTGTCTCCAAGGCCTACTACCACTTTCTTGGCGTTCTCATTAGTTGGATATGTGGAATTTTTTCATGTGAACCCAACCAAAAGAGATTCCACTAAGTGAGGAAGATCTATAACCATATTGTTGATATGGGAATTGAAAAGTGGAAAAAAAATATGTGCTCAACAAATAGATCAATAATGCACAGTGCTCTTGAAATATTATTATCTACTACTTATAAATCTTATTTCAATATAAAACAACACATTATAATATTATGATTGAACATTTAATTTGATAGTATTTAAAAATGATAGTGAAAATCAAGAAAGTCCTAGAAGTTAGATCCTAATGTTGGCCAAATCCTAGACACTAAACCCTACATCCTATGGTGTACATGTATATGTATATAAGGCAATCACACATTATAATTTATGTGTAACCAATTAATTTTTTTTTTTTACATTTGTGTCATATAATGATATAATCTTCACCAAACCCATTATGGCATAGTGATAATAATGATAAGTTCCCATTATGATGTTCAGAAAACCCTAGAAATAAAGAAAACCTTAGATGTCAAACAATACATCTTAATGTGTATATTTATGTTTATGCATGTATGATGTAATATGTGTATGCATGTATGTTTGTTTTGTGTGTATGTATGTACATGTGTGTGTGCATATGTATGCATATGTATGCATATGTATGGGTGCATGTATATGCATATATGTATGAAGTATGTATGTATATCTATGTACATGTGTATGTGTATGTATGTACTTGTTTATGTACATATGTAAATTAGTGTATGCATGTACTCTGTTTGTAAATGTAAGTGATTTAAACTAAATTAAAGCAATTTTTGAATTATTTTAAATATATGTACATCCATGGAGTTTGATAATTTGAGAGATTCAAATGCTCTTACACAAATTGACCAAACAATTCAGAACACCCCTAACCTAGCTAATAAAGATAGATTAATACCTATCAAGGTAGAGTTTATGCATATGGTCAATACCTTTCTATCATTCAATCCCTATCATGACACAAGAATTGAAATTTTATGGTCATTTTTTGGCTAATAGTATTAGAGGGCCTATGTTGTGGTCAAGGATTAGGATGGTAGTCACCAAACTTAGGTGCATACCATGTTTCTCCAACACACAATTATGGATAGGGTTAGGGGGTATCTAGTGACTAGGTGTATTGATCTTATTGTAGCTCCTCTTATATACTCTAGGTGGTTGGTGGCTCCCCATGTGACTATAAAAGGATGATCTGCCTTTTATTTATATGAATACATATTTATAGAAATATAGTTTATAAATGAATGTAGATTATATATCTTTTCTTTCTCATGTTACGTAGGGAGAGGGGAATATCGTACACAAATATTAGTATCACTAACCAAATCATGAGCCTTGACTAAATAAGAGGTAGTGAATGAATCTCAATGTTTTGAAGCTCCTAGAAATTGTTGGATTTTTCAAGGGGCTATAGAGTCACTATTTTATCATCTAGAGATTAAATTTATGAGACTATAGCCACAATTATAGATTATGTGGATCATATATCATCTAATCATGTGAGTGGATAAATTTTGAGGCCACACATGTTGACTACATCGAATCTCACATCTACCCCATATGATCGATTCATTAGAGTAGGCACAATGTTTCCACGAGATGTGGCACAAATAAGTGGAGATGAGTAATTGTACATATTGAGTACATGTCTCATGTATGATTTGTTCTATGCATATTAGTATATCGACTTGGAATTTGGCATTCCACTTGAGAGTGTATCTGCTCATATCATATGATAGATAGATAGATCAATGCAACATGCTCCAACACAACCTTAAAGAGGTCACAATTGTTTATTTCTAGGTCATGCCATAGGGGTTGATACAACAACTTCTCATAGTTTCCAAGTCATGCTATAGGTGTTGATACAATCATTATTTGTCAGTTTCTAGGTTTGGCCACATGAGTTGATATAATAACTATTTATCAAAATTCCACCAAGTCATGCTAGAGGATTTGTACCTAGATAGTTTGGGGAGATTTTATTTGATGAGAGTACAATTCTAAATATGCTTTTTTTTTGTGGATTAAATTGAGCATAGTAGATTACAAAAACTCATGTCAACTGGATTATTAGTATGATAGTGATCCTAGCATTGTTTAGATATATATTATGTTTTATAATACTTGTATAATTTTTCAATTTAATGTTTATTATAAATAATTTTATATTTTATAGTACTTTTCTTTTTACATGCACCTAGACTGCAGTATCACAAAATGGTTTAGTCAAGCATAGTAGAGTACAACAAGCCATGATAACTACACGTTATAATTATGTGCAAGGTTATGGAGATTTAGGGCATAATGATGACAATCTTGGGTTTGATTAAGAGTAAATTAAGTTTTATAATACTTGCTTTCAATTTAATTCTATTACAAAAAATAATAATTTGGATACAAATAAATGAACCTAACTTATAATTTATTGGAACTTCTATTTTTACATACACCTATGTTGCAATATCATGTCCCAAGTTTGTTCAAAATGGAATTGAGTGTCACTATATTAAGAAGTATGTGGGTGCACATGTGCAATTTAATTTATATATATCTTTAGATGTACTAACATAGATTATATGTATATCATGCATACATTTAATAAAATACATGCATAAATATAATAAATTTAGATTTTTTGATCTCAACATATCATATTTGTGATCATGAATGAGCTTATTTATGTTCTTACTTGTATGTATATAAATTTAGGGTCCAATGCATGGTTCATAGGACATGATTGGATAGTCGGGAACGACTTTAGGACAAGACATTAGTGTGTAGAGTGGGGCTCAATCTACCAAGATGCACACTTGTAGTTTGTAAGAGTTATTTATAGTTACACGTTTATTACATTTATGTGTTTATCATATGCTTGACCTAGATATTTACATGTTTATTATGTTTACATATACATATTTCTCATATTTACATGTTTTTCATATATTTGATCTAGAGTTTTTTTTTTGATTATTGTGGTTGATGTCGTGTCTATTTAACAATTGAATATATGACATTGTAATGATTTTTGGCTATGGTCCTAGTGTTTTCATGTTAACTTCGAGGCGATAGTGCCCTTTTTGTTCTTTGACTCTAGGGCCTTCTAGGTTTAATATTAAAAAAAATATATCTAATCTAAATATATCTATTTGAGACTTTCTTTATGAATTTTAACATTCTATGATATTTATCATTTTAAATTTTAAAATTTAATATTTAAAAATTAAATTTAATTCACAATCTAATCTGTCACGTGATTCTTAGGCCCAAGTTTTGACAATTGATCTCTTGATCCTCCATATTTGTAAGGCTATATTTTCTTGTAATAATTTTCCATGTAGTGCAATCCTTCTACTTTGAAATCTTTAAATATTCACATCATTTACAAGCTTGTTTTTCACTAAAGCCTTTCTTTCTACAATTTAGAAGCCAGTCAGTAAAATAATTTAAAACCTTGAAATGAATTCCTTCATGATCAGCAACCTTCATACGTGGGTGGCCTTGGGCAGCTCTCTAGCTATTCAATTTTACCTTTTATTTCAGCAAATAGACACTAAATATCCAGATATTGAAGAAGTATCTGGTTCTCTGTTTCCACTTTTATAGATGGCTACCAGTAATTTCCCCATTGATCCTCCTATAGTCAGTTGACATTAGCTCTTAAATGATTATTATTTCAAACTGGTAAATGCAAGTCTAACTTCATGTTTGTAAGGGTGAATGATTATGTGAATCTTTTAAGGCTAAATGAGGAAAGCAAGTGATCAGTTATGATTTGCAAAACATGTGTTTCGGCAGTGCAAGGAATAGATTACTGGCTCACAAATTACAACATACAAAATTTTGTATCAATTTATTTCATTTCAATTCTTGTGTCTTATAGACTGTCTGATCTTGTAAACATTCTTAAAAACTTTCATTATATTTTTAACTTAGATACAAACCCATTTCAAAAATACAAAGATAAATTGATCTATTGATGCACATTAGAATTTGATACAAATTGATCCATTGATGCATTATCTTATTTCATTTCAATTCTTCAACTCATAGACTGTCCGATTTTGTAGACATCATTAAAAACTTTCATTTTATCTCCAACTTAAATACAAATCCACTCGAAAATTACAAAAATAAATTGATCCATTTGATACACATAAGTGATCGGTTAAGATTTCGTAAATATATCTTCATCAGTAAGAGAAAGAAAGTGTCTGACATTCAAATCACAACACACAAAACCCTGTATCAAGTTAGGTGCAAATGCATTCTGCATGCACAAAAAAAAACTCTCTTTATTGATGTGTTTGGTTTCCTATGCTACGTATCTGGGAAGTCCTTTCATCCATTATTGCTAACTCTACTATGAAATTGTCAAACTGACTTTTGTTTGCTTTTAAGATGTTGACAGTGAGATGCATTCCACAAAACAAGCAAAAACCAACTTCATATGAAATGATTGCAAATCCAAAGATGTTATATAAATAGAAGAGGCGATGGTAACAGAACAAGGGATTATCTTCTTCTTACATCCATACAAATGGAGGGAATCCAACAGTTGCTTTTTTTGGGGGGAGGGATTGGTTTGTTAATATTGTCCTGCCCCTATTCCTTGCTGGAGTAAAAGTTTGATTTTTTTAAGGATCAAAAATTAAATATAAGATATGAGTCAATAGGGGAAAGGATCTTGGAGCTGTCCACTCTAATTTTACATATCTTAAGTTCTTAAAGGGTATATCAGATTTGAACAATTTTATCTAAAGTATTTAAAGGTTATATCAGATTTGAACAATTTTTTTGGATTTTATCATATGTGATTTAAGAGTTTAAAACTATTGTTTCAGTTTTTGGGTAGTTAGGACAAATGTGGCAGGATTTTTTATCTATACAAAGCTCAAAAAGTGGTCATTTAGAAGTGACATCCTATACCTATTCATAGACACTCCAATAAGTGTGCAAAATTTGCACAACTGATCCACCCCATATTCCTGTAATAAATGTTTTGATCAATATCAAATTTTGGTTTTCTAAAGATGGTAATTGGGGGGTTAGGTGGGCAAGAACATAGTGCTTATTCGTACATGGGTGGTTACTAGATCCTTTCCCCTAGATCTTTAGTCTATTGATGAAGTGATGGTTCTAAATGAATCTACAAGGAATATCTAGATCTTTATGAATGTTTTTGACTCTCAACTCAAGAAGTTTCAGTCGAAGACTTGTACTCATGTCAGATCGTTTTAAACTTGTGCCCCATATAAATAACAAAACGATCTTATAGATGATACTCCGCCCAAAATAAAAAAGAATTTGAAAACAATTGAGTCCAGGTAGGTGAGAATAGCACGTTGGGATTACCTAAAGGAGTCCAACTGACGGATCCTGCAGAGAGTACGATGGAGATGGGATGAGATTTTGTCCTGTGAACCTATGACTGCCTATCACCCGTTGCATTTTCAACCACAAAATTCTGGATTTTATGAGGAGGCTTCATAGAATTTTCTCATAAAAGGGTACCCTTCTCCTTTAATATCGCTATAATTTATTTAATATGCAAACCAGCTGTAGTCCAGAGATATCCAGCCTGGCAAAAGCGATAAATGAGATTATAATCAAACCCCTACTTTTCTTTCAATATATTATAAAGGGAAATAAATCATGAATAAATATCTATATTTTTAGATTAGATTCATGGATTTGTAGAAATTTTATGTCTTCAATGAATAAATTAATTTAGATATGATGAGTTGTGTATGTAATGAAGTAAGTTAATTGAGTATTTAATTATGTTTATATGAAGTGAGATAATCATAATGTCTATTTTGAAAATATAGAAAATAAATTTAATTATTGTCATCTGATTAATTATAATTGTATGTTATAATTTTTAATAGTTAAATACATTTTTGTTAATGTAAGTTTACACATTTTTAATTAAAAATATTTTAAAAATTAATTATCCACTATTTTATAGATTGAATAGTTTGGAGCTGTATTTCTGATTTCACATAAATCTAACAAAATATTTATTAATAGGATTAACTAAATTGATTTACATATAAAGTTATTCATTATTAAATAAATTTTAGTGTACCATTTTGAAAGCATAATATACCAACCTTGTATTCTATGCAGTGAATAATATATAGTTCACGTGATAAAGAATTTGACACGTGTTAGGTATTCCCAACATAAAACGAGATGGTCCAAACAATTACAAACTACAAACTACAATTAATATTCTTTATTAACTACTTACGCCACACTGAATAATATGCAATAACAAATATAACAGAAGTAAATGCTCCCTATTCCCAACATCAAGACATGGTCCACAAGATGCATACTACAATTAATAGCTTTTATTGAAACTTTTACATTACAGTGACTAATGTACTACTCACATGACAATGAATTTAATAGATGTTCTTAACATGAGAACAAAATGATCCAAACAATTACTAGTTTTTATTGAACCCTGACATTCACAGAATGTAGAACACAAGTTTATGGAGAAGTTTCAAGCAGTATTCTCTGTACTTTCACATTAAGGAACATGAAAACAACATTTGGATTGTTTAAAAAATCAGATTTTCAGCTTGAGTTTCGCTTTATTGATTAGTGTAGCAGAAGATTTTATTCTTTGACTGAAGGAAAAAGCCTATCAAACGAAACCTGGAGAACGTCTTCTTGTGAGGCATATGCATTACGGGGATGCTGGCAAAGGTTGTGGAATTGGGCTTTATACATGCCAATTGCATTTGCTTTGAAAGTTTCTAAAGCCTTATTATCAAATCCACTTCGTGCATATCCTACCATCATTGCAGTTCAGTTCATGAGATCATATTTATGAGACATTTAATAAACATTTCATGTGTTTTTTTTGGTCTATATTTTTATATTTTATATGCATGTCTATCAATATAATTGTAATTATAATATCTGATATAATTGCTTTATTTTTTATGTTTTGATGGATGTTCATATTTTATATAGAATTCCGTTCAACACTCGTCAATTTCATTTACTTGAAAGTTTCTAAATCTTTTTTAACAAATCTATTTTGTGTACATCTTGCAATCATGATATTTCATGAGACTACATTTCTTTGAGACATTTTGTCAAACACTTCATGTGTCTTCTTTGATGTGTTGCATATGTGTACCAGAACAATTGCAACTACAATATCTAAATTAAGATTTCTAAATTAAATTTTAGAATCAGATTTTATGTTAAGGCATAAACATTATTGAAGTTAGAGAAATAGAGGGTTGGGGTAAACTCATAGTAGCAATCTTGTTATAATTTCAATGATCTTATCTTGAACAACATTTTATCTTCTACACTTGTAAAACCTATTTGGTTAATTATACGTAAAGTAAGGAAAATAGTGGTGGCACTAACTAGCATTATGGGGCTTGCTATATAAGGGTTGAAGTTTCAAACACCCTCGTGCCTTAGTTAAGAATCAAGATTGAGTTAAAAATAGTAAAAGAGATAATGTGGTTAGATGGTGAAGTAGATACAAAAGTTGTCTTGAACTTGCAAGTTGTTAGATACATATGTGTGAGTGTGTTATCTTGTTTTGATTGAAGTTAAATCTTGGTTAAAATGACCTAGGGGTGATTCCTTTCAATACATGCCTTAGTCACATGATTCTAACTTTTTGGTGCGCATATTGATAAGGTAATGGCTATGTTTGACATTATTGACCTTGGAATGTGAGAAAAATGAATTTCAAAAAGGGGTGCAAGATTGCACTTGCAAACTTACCTTGGAGAAAAAAACATAGTTGTACTAGAGATATTCCAAGAAGTGTATTGAGGTATAACATGTCATTGTATTGGAAGATGGATCAATGTGTGCCAAAAGATCCCAAAATTGCACTAAACCATACATTAATGTCATAAACATAAAGTAGTGTAAAATGAGGTGACTAATGTGTGCATAATATTTTTGTGTGTGAGATCCACAAAGGATGTAAATGAAAAATATACTCCCAGACGTTTCTCCCAATGAACAAACGTGAATATATGATCTTGTAACAAGAAAAATTAACTTGTCTCTCAAGTAACAATATTAAGTGAAAACATAAAAGGAACACAAACCCAACATAAAATACAATGTGTAACATGTATTGAAAGAGACATGTGAATAGATTAACCTGAAAAAGAAAAAAAAATTAAGTGAGTGTCTGTCTATCTTAAGGGGAATAAGGGATGTATCATTTGAATCAATGACCCTTGTGGAACTATTGCTTAAAATAGTATGTTCTCATGGATGATGTATGATCATGGATTGTTTCTCTATGCAAAAAAAGTGGTATATGGTGGTGCCAAGTCTAATGTGTTCTTTGAAAGAACCAACTTAGATGTTGTGACTTGAGTGATTTGGGTATCTTTTCTTCATGTTCATTATTTGTGATAACTTCATTTGTAACATCAATGTGGGGTGGCTTTAGAATAGTGGTTTACAATTTATAAGAGGAAGGAAATTTCACTTTTTTCCTTTTCACCATATTCAATGGGTTCGGTCGAACCTCTTAAGGGTTCGACCGAACCCCTTAAATATGACAAAAACCAAAAATTCTCTCATTTTCAACTGTCACTTTTACTTTCTAATTTTACCAGTCACTTTCCCTGGTGCGTGCGGTGAACTGAGAGCGTGACGGCGACCAAACAGAGTTTTTCTTTCCGGCAAAAGCAAATTTAAGTTCGTCTCTCCAAAGTTCATCATTTCGGTTTGCATATCGAGCACTATCGAGCACTAGGTATTTAAAATTCAATTTTTTTAGAGTTCAAAATGCATCTATTTGTTTAATTTTGAAACCCTAAATGCAATTTTTTTCAAATTTGTTGAATTCAAATTGCATTTGTTTGAAAGTTTTTAAAGCGTTTTCAACATACAGTATTTTGCTTCCCCATTTTGCATACATTTTTGTCTTGTGTAAATGAAATATGCCTTCCCATTTCAACAATCAAAGCTATGGATAAATAGATTTAATTTTAGTTACAAGAAAAATGTATAAATTATAAATTTATAACATAATTATGTACATGGGAAAATCCTCTTGGAAGAAAAATCCCACAACCAAAAACATGAACCAATTATATTATTTGATAATAATATCATTTACAATAAAATATTCATGTGCATACCCTTATAGTAGTATCATAAACATGTGAATATGGAGTAATTTCTAGTAGCATGATGATACCTACAAAATCATTATGCTTTCTCCATCTCAAGCACCCATAAATAGAAAAAATTTAAACCATAAAGAAAGTGTGGTTTAACCAAAGCCATGAGCCAAAATAATGACCTAAAAATGGCACCAAATTTGAACATCATATTCCTTGACTTGGTTTATAGGATGTATTTAGCAAATGCTTTACATCTTGTCAAAAAAATTCAAATCCTCCTCCTCATAACCGAGACTCCATTTTTGAAATATTCAAACCCATTATTTAAGACGATCTTAATGATTTTCATAATTCTAATCAATATTCTAGTGTAACCCCCCTTTTTTATTCTCTTATATGTCATATAACATTTCATAAGTAATTCCCATCTTACAATTTATACAATGCTCTTACAGCTTTTTAAATATATAAAAAGGACAATCCTAGTTCAATTAGGATTATTTAATTATTATCACCTACATCCATTCATTACATGTTATTAGTTTTTAGTTGCACACATTATTAGGAAATATGCATTGTCTAAGCAATTGGGGTATATTGCATGTTTGAGAGTGTTTTCCTTGATCTTTTATCTAGTTAAATTAATATCCTTTAAAATCTTGTTTTATGGAGTTTTCATCTTAACTCTAATATGACTAGCAAATAAAATGATGATTGAATCATTTTTTCATATAATAGCTAATGACAACCATATAAAGAGCCACATTAAAGAAGATGAAAAATAATGATCACTTGAGACTATGATTTAGATACATATGTTGGTAAACAAGATATTTTCCTAAATTGATAATTACGTATTGATGCACCTCTCCACCCTAAATATCCTCACTCGTTGGCTAGTAATTTATATAATGTATTAGGTGGCTATCCTTAGGGAATTAATACTATTCATAATATTACCACTCTAATGGATTTTAATAATGTTGTACCCTCTATGCATCCATCTACCCTTCATCCTCTTATAATGATTCATCCTATCATACTATAGTTACCACTTCCATGGGATCCACCACCCATGTCCTACCGCCTTTCTCTCCACTAGTATTTTTCTTATCTCCCATCCTTTTATATATGTTCACACCATTGTTACTACTAGCACTATCCTATACTGGATATGTTCTTCATACCATTCCTCCTTATCCTATGAAAATCTAACCTTATAGTGTAACTTCTCCTTCCATTACCATGTCATTACCTTTCTAGACCTTCCCCTCTTTATACATTCTCCTTTTTATCCTACACTACTCTTACCACTAATATATCCCTATACCTTGGATATACTATTGAAGAAATTTAACTGACTTTCAATATCGCAAAAATTAGACCCATATTTTTAAACGTAAAATGTGTATAATAAAGCACAATCCATGCTTCCTAATTCAACTTCACTAATATCTATCAAATGAACTTAGGTTCATTACAATAAGATAATCATATAGCCATAATTAGTTGTCAAGATAATGGTAAAGTTTTCAATAGCCATATTTATCCTTCCACATGCCACCATTAGACATACACATAAGATTCATTAGGAAAAGTGGATGTGTGGATATGTGGATATGTGTCAAAAAAATGCTTTGATAAGATGTGTGTAAGGAAAAAATGGAGTTCAAGTGTTTGATTTATGTCTATATAATAGGTCATAAACTCTAGGGGAATTATTACCACTTTGCACAATATTGCACCATATATATATATATATATATATATATATATATATACAAAATGAGGCAAAAAATACAATAGGAATAATATGGATATGCAAATTTTATCATTACATTTTTTTCCACTTTAAGATGCATGTGAAGATTTTAAAATAATCGTGCATCTCAATTTATGTGGTATTCACAAGCATGTATGGAAAGTAAATATTTAGACATCAAAAAACATGAAAAAGTGGTTTGTTGTCTTGTGCACAACACATCCTTTTTCTTTTGAGAAAATTATCTATCACTTTGTAAAATCCTTGCTATGTTGAGATTATTTAATTTTTTCCCTCCATATTTGTAGTCCTTTTTATTTCTAGAAATATAATTTATGACATTTTTTCTTAATAAACAACATATGAATAAATTTTACATGGTTGTAAATTTTACACATGGTTGTATGCAATCTCATATATATAGTACGTATGGTTGTGATTACAATGTTTATATTGTGTTTAGATTTGGTTTTATATTATCCTTCCAAAAAAAGTTTGATGTTTATAATATTTTGATTTACCTTTGGATTTTGTAGACACTAAATCTCACATACACTCATATCCATACCATGGTCCCCACCCGAACACCTAACATCCACTTATTAACAAAATTCATGATACCTTAATTCCTACACTTTATCAAAATCAAATTAATTTTTCTTTTCAGACCTAAAACGATCAAGGCCTAAACTAATTAAAATATTTATTGTAAAAATTTCCATAGTAAAGTACAAAATAGAGAAGGGCATGTCATCCCACAAATCATGAAGGTGTAGGGACAAAACCAAGAGACCCATCAAACAGGATTGTAGCAATCATATATTGACAAAATTGATTAAGAAAACCTACCATAAATGAAAATTATATAAATAAGTATTGAGTTGATGAAAATTATGATAAATTAGTTTATATATCAATCAAATTATTTAACATATTTAATCAAATTAGATAAAAATTGAAAATAATTCAATCAATTCATTGATCAAAATAATTAAGAAATTTCATTAAATAAATAAATTAGTTAATTAGGTAATAATAGTAGCCACGTTTTAATTGGGTTAAACTCATGATACATGATCAAATCCTAGCAATTTATCCATCATATAAAAAATCTATAAATTGAGATCAAATCCATCATTTTAGCGTCTCAATTTTGAGCAAGTATATTTTATCTAGTTGGGCAATAAATGTTTTATCATTTGCAAGATATATCCATTTGTCAATATGAATTTCATTATAATTTTAGTTCATTTTTTGTGTAATTCATCTTTTCACTCTATTAGAGGTGATTTTTTAATTCAATTTGAAGTCTACATTTATTTTCCTCAATGTCTCATTTATTTAAATTCAATGCTTACAAATTGACATGCTTGGTGGGATGCAAACCCACAAATGCTTGGTTACATTTTATATTTTATACTATTAAAGTATTTGATTTATGCTTTATTTGTTATTTAATCTATGTTGATCACATTTTTCTATAGAAAAATTTGATTCTTGCGTTAAGAAAAGAGAATTTAATTATTTTTAATGTTTTTATTGGAATAATGTTTGAGATTCACGAGATTCATTACTTTTAACTCAACAATAATGGATGTATTTCTATCATAAACTCTTCGTACTCATAACAAAATCA
>VDFB02083863.1:60000-61355 GCA_007258455.2 Sequoia sempervirens
TTCAGTTCCAGGATCCCATCACTCTCAGCCGAGCACTAGTGCACATCAGGATCCACCTACAGTTCATACGGTAGCTGCACAGACTATGGGTTTTACTGATATGTTGATTGGTTCTGGTTCATCATCACCGATGCCATCTCATCTTCATAGTCCTCTACATTCATCATTTATGGCACGACATGGGATAGATTAGATGGATGCATATGTTGATTCGTCGCTTGATCGTTTGGTGCATATGGTGGAGGCGACTATTTCAGAGGACTTAGGTCATCCGATATCAGATGATGTGCATGTATGTGTGCATGTGCATGTTTCAATTCTTTTTTCATTATTTTTTAAAATTGTTTTTAACTAGATATTCATGTAAGTTGATATATATATGTGTATATATATTGTTACAGGTGGACATACCTCATATCACTCCTAGCCTTGGTCCAGATCGTGTGCATGATCGATGTGACTCACGTGGATGAATGCACGCTATCGATTGGACATGTAGGTTTTACATTTTTATATAATCACATGTGTATATGTACATGCAATATATTTATGTATGCATAGATCTAGATTGATATTTAAAAATACAAGTTCATTTTAAAATAACTTTCATAAAATTTATTTAATATAAATTATATGTATTTAACACATCTTGTACACAATTTATTCTGAGGGCTCGTACATCCATCGAGGCAAGGACCGTTCTCATTCGGATGGCCATTAGGTCTAGGGTAGACATTCATATTAGGCCTACAGATTTATGATCTTTACCACATGTATTTGATTATATGATGATCTCTAACTTACATTTGCTTATATGATATACATACATTTTCTTATTTGTTGATCTTTAGTATTGACATTTGATGATCTTTAATTTACATTTTTCTTTTTATGATATGTACATATATTTTCTTATATGATATATACATACATTTTCCTCTTTGCTTATAATATGTGTTATGTTTATATGTATTGAATCCTTTACATATATGTACATGTGTTTGCTTATGGTTTAAGCATGTTTTACACATAATATATATGTGTACATTTGCTTTAAATATTCAATATACATACATGTTTTCTTATTTTATGATCTCTTACAACTTACATTTCCTTATATTCAGTATACATTTGATCTCTAGTAGAATTTTAGGGAAATCAATGCCACTTTATAATTAAGTTCATTCATGTTGATCAGAATAATTTTATTTTTTAAAATGACTTAAGCAACATGAACCATTGAGTTGAGAACAAGATATAATCTTTTTGACAAGTAACTTGAAATTCAATTCTAAAATTATGTCGAGCTATTATGCGTTTTTACAAGTAACTTGAAATTCAATTCAAATATAATT
>VDFB02083865.1:0-19661 GCA_007258455.2 Sequoia sempervirens
TCTCTTAAATATGATTTGTTGGCTGACATGAAGGCATGCTCTGCAGATGTGCAACAGAGTTCAGATGCTCAGAGTGAAGTTTCAGAAAAAGATAACAAATCAAAGAAGAAGAAAAGGGAACCATTTTCCATTGACTTTTTGAATTGTTCTGAAACTGAAAATATTAGTTCTTTTGCTCCCCCTAAAACGCAGCGGTCCTTGCTATTGCCCCAGAATAGTGCCCCTAATAGGACTACTCTTCCAGAAGACTGTCATTACCAGCCAGAGGAGTTTGTAAAGCTCTTCTTAATGCCACGTGTTATGGTAAACACATCTCCTTAAGTTTTGATCTCTTATTTTTCCACACAATAATCTAATTTTGGCTTCTACTTATTTACAGTGTATTGGGAAAAAGGGAAGAAAAGTCAATGGTAATCTTTCTCACATTTGTCTTTTGTGTCTGGACGTAACAACAGATCTAATTATTTATTTTAATGGAAATATTGAGGTTCATTATCTGTAATTTAATTTATAGCATGTTTACATTCTCGGCAAACTTGAAATGTTTTATGCAATTTGTTTCAGATGATTTTCTTGAACATACCAACTGTTTTGAACCATCAGTTTCATGGGGCAACAACGATGGTTTTGATTCTAACTGGGATGATACACTCATTGATAGTGATCTTGAAGACTCAAATGTGAACATGGTTGTTCAGCCTCGTAAGGTTTGACATTGACACATAACTTTTTTATACAACATTTTATATAGTTTCTATCAAATGCTATCTTGCCAAAATGGTGCCTTTCTATACTAAAAAAATTATAGGAATGTATATAAAATGTGGATGTCTAATCTATATAGGTTGTTTTTCATTCAGAAATGACGACAAAAATCTGAGTGGAACAATATGGGTGCAATCACTTTACACATTCTTTCTTCATTTTAAGCTTGTGGCATGGCAGTTATATAAATCATATGTTTATCAGATCTCAACTTTTGTTGTTCATACGGTTTTTGAACAGATTGGATTTTGGTACATGCTTGTTTGTTATGCTTTTGCCTAGTTGAAATGGCATCTTATGTTCTATAGTGCATTCAAATTTTTGAATTAAAATTTAAAAAATACAGAAGGGTTTGGAGGCTTCAGCAATACAGGTTGGTGAAGGTTTTGATTGGGGAAGAATACAAATTTCAAGTGGGAGGAAACAGTATGATTGTAATCATTCCTATTTCTGATATAATTTTTTTGTTTTCAGATTTATCCATCACTATATAATAACTTGTAATCTTGTCCTGTTTAGACATCAAATTTGTTATTTTTGGGTTTGTTTTGTTGTTATCACTTCATGATCATAAACAGCTGCCTGCTTGCTTTCATGCATCCTTTATAACAGTGTTCCATGAGAGTACTTGCATATATGCACCCCTTATAACTTTTTACTATATATGCAATTAGTAGAATAGTCCTCTACAATGGCCATACTGTTTTTAAGAATCTTTATTCTTGCAAATAATGGTGGTGGCTTTTTAATCTTTCCATTGCCTTGCTGACTTGAAGTGAAGGATTATCTTTGTGGACTCATTTTCTATCCATCTTGATCACGAGAGTTTAAACACATCTTATCAGTAATCTTCTCTTAGAATATGTTGTTTCTCATTTACTTGAAAAAGGCTAAATCATCCTCAAATTGGCAAGCCAATTTTGTTTTTTACTGTGCATCTATCTCTCATTGATATGACACCATCATCAGTTTGTCTACCACTTTGAAGGCTTGTTGATATGGGACAGCGGTGGAATCCTTCCGGTTGCTTTTGTCTTGTCTCCTCATATTCCCTTAGAGTGTCATAATAGACCTTTTGTCTTCCAATTAGAGCCTACATTCACTTTTCCTTCTTATCAAGCTTACCCATTCATTGGGCAATGTTTGTGACATTGATACCAGTTTCAGACATTTGTCTTCACGTGAGTCTTCTATTTCTGTATGCTCACTTTATCATTTTGTTTCATTGTATCTCTTATTTTCCGGTTCAATCTTTTTGAGCGATTTATTGCAATGGAGGAATTCACCTTCACCTCATGCTTTTGCCAAGTTGGTTAATGACATAATCTGAAATAAATAAATCCACGTGATCCAAGGAATTGAACAAAGCTTTAGTACTAATATTCTTCATATTTGTCCTCGTGATTCAAATGATTACTTCACTAACACTTATTGACACAGTTTATTAATGAAATGAAATGAAGAATGTATAACTAAGTGCCATGCTCAAGGAATCTGCTTTTCCATCATGTTGTGATTAATTTCTGTTTTATTGGAAATGAAACAAAAAAATAGAATGAGCAAGAAACTTGAAAGAAGGAAACAGGAACAAAAATATTGCCATAACCGTAGCAGCAAAATTTGTTTCAGGAAAAAATGGCAAACCAAAAGATAAAGATTTTTTTCTAACTCCAAAAAACTGGAATTTAGGTTGGAAAAATTAGACTTTCAAAAAACACAGAAAGCCACACAAAAAGGAGTAATACCTACTGTTTTTAAAAATTTAAGGCATTTTAATAGCATAGAGATATAGAAAGCAAATAAAATTGAGAGTTTACCCCATGAATTTTGGAATATAAATCTTTTCATTTATGTTTATATCGCTGGCTACATTGCATTGTATGGTGTATACTCAACAGTGCTTAAATGATAACTAGATACTAAAAGTAAAAGTTTTCAAATTTTCAATTACAATTTACTTTGCACAAAGTTAACCTACAAACTACGTACAAAGTATCAAAAAATCAAATGTAACCAGTGACTTGTTGCTACAAAGAGAACTACGCTAGAGTGCTGTAGGTTCTAATGATGAAGCTCTAGGGGCAGAATCTTTTCTTGACCATTGATGTTGGCCTCCGTAAGACTCAAAATCCTTGGGATTGGGTTGATGGAAGCAATACAAGACTATGAAGGAGCACTTTTAAAAACTTGTTCCTTTCCAAGAAAAATCACAAGCGCTGAGTGACGACCAACAAACCAAACAACCTGTTAGTCAAAGATATTGAGGGTTTTGCTATCCTATGAAATACTAGCATTGAAGTCATTGAGGTTGAAAATAGCCACCTTGCAAACAAGTGAAAATTTTGAAAAACCCTTTGCTGATGAAAAAATTAACCAAAAATTGTTTAAACTTGTGATAAATTGTGATTTAGAAAATTTGTTTGTGATTTTTTGGGAAAAAATCGTTAAAAATTGCAAGGGCCAATTTCTTGAAAAAAATATGATTATTGCAGGTTAAAAATTGCTAACAATGGTGGTTTGCAATTACTCACGTTTTCTTGCAATTTATGCTTCTATGACCATAATACGTGGAGTTACTTTGCAGAAACACATTTTCAATGAAAATCCTACTAAAAAATGAATCATGCTTCTTCTTGAAATCACCAATTACAAATTACAAGAAACTAGCTTAACTATGGATATCATGGGATCCTACAGTGATTATAATATTTCTATACAAAACGCACTACTGGGATCAGGAATTCTTATGCACAATCCATAGAATGATTTCTGCAGCTCTAGATGCCATCAACATACCCAAATATACATATTTATGCATACATTTCCTTATCAAACCATCAACAACATATCCTAGGAAGATGAAACACACCATTTATGCATTTGAACTGATTGGATTTCTATTCTATTTTAATGAATTTGTTCTTGTATGAATGTCATAATATGTATCTGGTAGGGATCAAATTCCTCCCACAATGACATTACTTGTAGGACAAGCAATGTTGACACAGCGTGTGATTGGGTTGTTATAATGACTTTGTCTTTGTTGGAATGAATGAGGCACACATCGGGTATGTACTTGGTATAGTGCCATCTCACTCACCTTTGTCCAATAATAGGATGACAAATTTGGTTGGCAGTGGCTGAATTTGTGAGTGACAAATTTGGATATTCTTGTGGTCCAGACATTCCCTAGATTCTTTGTTGCTGTCCAATTCTTTCTATAAGTATGAATATAGGAATTCATGTTTCCTTTGGATTGCTGAGTTTGTATAGAATAGTCAGTTTTGAGTGTGTTACACATTTGTTTGAGGATGAAGGTGGTGGTACATGAATTGTGACTTTGATTTCATTATTTTTGGAACAATAAGACTCTCGTCATTTCTTGTAGAGTAACCCTCTCCTATAGAGGGAAATAGTGATTCATGACAAAAGCTAATTACAGATCAAAGATCAAGAATATGATGGTAACACTTGAAAATCTGATTATCTTTCATTTGCTAAACCTTGAGATTCTGGTTTTCATTTCACTATGAAATAAAAAAAATTGTATATTTGATATGATGATGCACATGCTTTTGAGTCTCACAGATTCAAAAGAAATGAAAAATTTACCGAGATACTAAAATGCTACAAGTTGGAAATATGAGATTCCATGTATATTTGAAGTAGATTTTTTTTTTTTTTTTGTCAAGAATTCTTTGGCAAATCGAGTGGTAGAAAGAATCTGACAATGAAAGATGGCGAGAATAGAATATTTGAGCTGTATCAAGTGCTACAACTTTGTATGATAGAAATGCTTTGCCACAAATGCTTAACTTGTAAAAATATTCTTCAAATTTTAAGTTGCCTTTTTTCATTTTGTTTGGTATGATGCTTTTTGAAGTGTAGTTAGAACATAAGTTTATTCCAGCAAGTTTGATTTTTGAGAAGTTCAGTTTATGCATTAATTGTTGCTAGGAAACATGACTAGTCAATTTTTCCGGTTGAAATCAATGTGCTTTTGTTTTGCAGGTTCAAAAGATTGAAGTGGACTATGACAAAACATCAAAGCAAGTTGATGTTCATGTTTTAAAAAGAACACTTTGGTTTGCTATCCAAGATGTTTGTAAGAAAGCGAAAATGGTATGTTATTTGCTTTTGTTTCAGAATGTTTGTAAACCTTTGTTCCAACGATTCATTTGATGTTTTCTGATTCTTTTGTAAGGAATTGTCTCAGTATATCTTGCTTCAAAGTTCCCTGTGAAGTGGCCTGCAAGGGTATCAGTTGAGAGGCTAGTAATTGTGCTGTTGCGCTCCCATACAATATCATTTATAATTTAGAGACCTAGGTACAATATACATGAAAGATGATCAGAATGCATATGATTCTTTCCTATACTGTTTTGACCATCTGGAAAAATCCTACAAGTGCCCCCTTTCTAGTCCAAGTGTCCACAAAAGCTCTACCTAAAGATCTGGATTTTTATGTATTTCTAGAAGATATGTAAAAATCTTTATTCTTATTAAAGCTAAACAAGTGAAATGGGAATTCAACCTCTCTTAACTTTGATACACATTATTCCTTACAATATTGACAACTGACTGCTTTGAAACATTCTTTTTAAAGGAAACCCATTCAAAATGTGTTGAAATGTATGGTCTAGTGTTTCAGGAATTTCGGAGTGTTTCTTGAGAACACAAAATAATTTCAGGATTGTTTCAGCAACAATCTTGGAAATAATTTTTATACTTGTCAATAATTGATAAACTAATCTTGCCTTTTTCCGATACCTATTTTTAAGACTCCAATATTCAAAATTGCAGTTCTAGCATCGATTTCCATCTAGCAAACTATTTTCTGCCCTGTTTGGTGTGTACACTAAATTTCATACAGAACATGTACAGTTACTCCTGCATATATAGTATTGCTTTTCAAAAGAAAAAGTGTCAAGTTATTTTTTTTCATTGTTCACAAGCATTTGAATAATGATGGCTACAAAAAATATCTACAATGCTTTCTTGTTTTTTGTTTACATTGATTATTGTTGAAAATCAACAGTAGATTTCATTTTGCATTAGTCTATTGTGTAAGTGTTGTGACCTTTTCACACATCGCCTCATCGCCAATGGGGACCCCCAGTAGTCTGCTAGTTTTTAGGGTTTTGTCTCCTTGCAATGGTTTCAATGGGGTCATCACTTTGAGAGTTTTAGGTCAGTCTTCTGAGAGTCATCCGAGCCAAGTTAATAATCCATGCTTGAACTGTACAGCATAAACGCCATGGAAGTACTCGTATGGGCCCGAGAGACTAGGGATCACTGCGGCTTTCTACTTCACCCCCGGAAGACTTCCTATTTTTTAGGGAATCTGCTTTTTGCTTTTTCGTTTTTTCATTTTTGGCATTTTTGGACCAAACGGGGTTCCCTATTTTTTAGGGATTTTGCTTTTTCTATTTTTAGAAAGTCAACCCTGGTCAACGAGTCAACTTTCTATCTTTAGATCCAAAAATCAACCTAAAAATCAAAAAAATCATTGAAAAATCAAAAGAGAAAATCGAAAAATCAAGTGAAAAATTAGAAAAAGCATGAAAAAATCAGTCAAAAATCTGAGAGAATCAAACTGAAAAGCATCAAATTCTGGAAAAATCAGTCCAAAAACCAGTCAGATCTGAGCAAAAATCACAGAAAAATCACCCAAAAGAGTATGAAATTCATGAAAATTCTGGAGAAATCTAGAAAATTCGCCATTTTCAAGGTAAAGAAGCTGGTCCTTGAAATGTGGGACGAAAAGAGAGAAGTGTCAATGATCTTGGGAAGTCCGCCATGCCACAAGGAAGGATGTCATGGACTATCCAAAGTCCGCCCAGCCACAAGAGAGAAGTGCCAAGACTATGGAAAGTCCGCCATACTTTGGCTAAGCACTAAAGGAAGTCCGCCAGCCACAAGGAAGCATGTCCAAGACTCTTTAAAGTCCGCCTAGCCACAAGGGGGAAATGTCTAAGACTTAGAGAAGTCCGCCCTCACTTTGGCAAGAGGTTAAAGAAGTCCGCCTAGCCTTAGAAAGGTTAGGAAAACACCCTTTGAAGTCCGCCTTCACTTGACCAAGAGGTAGGAAAGTCCGCCTAGGCATATGGGAGAGAAAAAAATTGAAAATTTCACTAAGTGTTGGATGCCTAGGAAGAAAATTCAAAAATTTGCCTAAGTATGGAAGCCTAAAAGGGTGGAAAATCAAAATTTTGGCTAAGTGTTGTAACATTTTCAAGAAGCAAAGTGCTAAAGTTTGAAAGGCAAGTGCTCAAGTTTGAAAGGCAGGTGCTAAAGGAAGTCCGCCATGGCATGTGGAAGGTGGAAAAGACTTAAAGAAGTCCGCCTAGGCCAAGGTGAAGAAAAAATGAAGTGTGCCTAACATGAAAATGGAAGAGAAATTTAAAAAATCGCCTAAGTATGGATGTCTGGAGAAAATGTTATAAATTTGACAAATTTGGCCAAAGAAAAATGCACAAGGCAAAGAGAAAGGAAAGATCGCCCTTGGCCAGAAGGGATAAAATTTGTCAAGCATCAAGGAAATTCGCCTAAGAAAGACATCCAGACAAAGACTTTTCCTAGAGAAATTCGTCTGAGCGAGGAAAAAGTTGACTTTGGCAGAAGAAAATAAGCTCAGTGCAATTAAAAAATGCGCCATGGCAGGGAAAAATAAGGATTTGGCATAACAATCGTCGACGGAATGGCTTAAATTTTGACTTGGCTAGACGAAATTGGGAATAAAATCGGAAAATAAACTTTTGGCCAAAGAAAATGAAGAGAAATTTGAAATAGCCATGGGTCCAAAACGAACGGGTTGGAATAAATTAAAATATTTTAATATTTTAATAATTTATTTTCAACTACTCAGAAATTTAAAAGTTTTGGACAAAGTTAAATTTGCCAGACGTATATTGGAAGAAGATAAATTGTGCCAGTCCAAGGCGAAATCCGATGGGCAAAATTAAATTCGCCATGAATTTAAAGTTGGAAAAATCGAACTTAATTGAATTTTTGAAAATCAAAGAGATTTGCCTGGATAAGCTCAACACGGATTCTTTTTGAAAAATAAAGGAAACTTGCCTATTTGAACAAGAGAAAACAAATCGAGATCGAGAAAGGGAAGGCAGTTGCTAAAATAAATTAAACTCTTTAGCATTATAATGAGTTTCAGCAACTCATTTCTCACACACAGCTGAAGAGAAATTTAATCTCTCTCGAAATTCTAAGGCAGTCAATTATTCAGCAGGCAAGATTGAATTTCCCAGAGGAAGAAGTAATTTTATGCTGAAGGAGAATTTTCTCGAGAAGTGAAAAGATTTATTGGCTGAAAATCGAATTCTTTTGTGCAAGAGGGGCGCACTTCATCACTTGCTTTTTGGTTTGATTATCAGAGTTTAAATCTGATTTGCAGCCGGGAGTCTTTTACTGAGGTTTGGTGTTCAGTTGAATAAATTCGCCATTCTTCTTCTGTCTCTTTCATGCTGATTCAATTCAGGGTAAAATTTCAACTTCATCCATTTACTTTCAGCTTGCTTTTTTGCAGCAGTTCAATTATTTAATAGGCTGAAAGTAAATTATTCGGACACACGGTCTGGAAATATATTATTTGAAAAAGTCTTTGTATTAATGTTAATCTTTTGGACTGCAGGTTGATGACCACGGCAGGTGAACCATCAAAGAAGGCGCCAATGAAGTTCGCTAGCAAAGGTGTCCAGCGGGAGTCTAAAATTACTTCAAAATGGAAAAATGTCGCAGACACCGATCTGGGACATGTCGACTTCGAAGAGTTTAAGAGAAGAGTGTATGGACAGAATGGGCTTCCAACACCAATTGCCAAAAGAATGGTAAGGAATGGGATCTTTCAGGCAACTGGGTTCCCGCCTGCAATGGATTGTGCAGAATTGATGGTGGAATGTGCTATCCGCTATGATGCTCAGAAGAGGCAAATTATTGCACCTGATGGCAGAATTTTGGCACACTTGGGCGAAGTAGCAATCCAAGAAACCTTCGGCATCCCAGCACATTCTCGTACTGTCTATAAGACCAAGGAGGAGGCTAAGCATTTTTATGACAGTTAGCCAGATTTATGCGCCACAACTGTTAACAAGGCATGGCTAGACAACCTAAGCCGTCAATAAAGAAGATGCCCAAGAGACCCCGCCGGACAGACTTCAAAGAAGATTTTGGGGACATCATCTTGATGTTGAACAGAGTAGCTGGCAACTCGCAAGGTGCATTTTTCGAGAGTTGGATGTATTACTTCATAGATGAGATCACTTCTAGCGTAAAAATGTTCAATTGGTCATGAATGATAAGTGACAATCTTCATGAGCAGTTGGTCAATCTGGAAGAGACTAAGTCTTTTCATATGAGCTCGTATATTGTCTACTTATTGGCTAGATCATATAAATATCCAGGACTAGTCTGCAAGGGCAAAGTTGGCAGCGTAGAAAACAAACTCAGACTTTATGATTGCTACCCACAACTCCAGTTGAAGGAGAAGTCTCATTTCAGAAGGGTGCATGATGCCTTCTTAATGCACATTACCAGAACACTTCAAGGGGGATTGCATCAGAGGCTGAGTCATGAGGCGAAGAGTTTAATCAGTAAATACGGATCTTGGTTCATCCAGTTCCCGAAATTTATATATGTCAGGATCCAGGGATTTACTGGAAATCCCTATAAGTTGCCCATCTATCCGACAAATCGGATGATTTTGCTCGAGGTCCTGAGACAGTTAGAGGAGTATCAAAACATCCAGAGGCCAACCAAGAAGGCATCTGTTACATTCCCATTTTTCATCGGGAATATGTTGGAGTACTGTCCGTCAGCGCAGGCAGCTGAGAGCGATAGGTTGGAAATCCAATGGTACCCGTTCATGGCCTACAAGTCTAGGGTCAACTTTGACCCACACCATCACATCCGGACAGTGGATGGGAGAAGGTACAAGCACAAAGTGGAATTGGAAGACTTCTGGGCGAATGCCACTGATGAATATGAAGTCAGAAGGAGACTATGGTCTAGAATGCCAGTAGACTTCATGAGGGCGATTGAACTTTTCCGGGTACCTGACCAGTTGCAGGACGATGGGAACTACGTCCAGGAGCGTTTCGAGGAGAGTCGACCTCTTCCTCCCGTGAGGTGGTCAGAGCCTGAGCACTTAGACTTAGCAACATTAATGAGACCAGTGGTCAAATACTCTCAGTGGTGGGTTGACCATCATGTCCAGGAGATGAGACATAAAAGAATAATGCTCACGTATGATCTACTGAGCGAGACAGAGTCGTATTCCTCCAATGCTGGTGCATCCCATCAGGATTTGGTTGAGATTGGAGAGAAAAGAAAGGAAGTAGTTCGAAGTGTAGAACTTGTTCAGAAAAGGCGGAAGGGAGAGTCATCTCGCTCAGCAGCATCTTGGAACATTGACGAGCTGGTGGCTACCATAGATGAGTCCTTGGTCGAAATGATTGGACCTTTTGAAGCTCAGGAACAGAATAATGAACCTATTCAACTGGATGACGAGGAGCCCTCATCACCTACGGGCACAAAAATACGAGGTTCAGATAATGAGATGGAAGTCCGAAATAATGACTTCGAAGAGGGAATGATTTCCGCTCTCAGAGAGGTTGTGGATGTTCCAAATGAGGAAGAGGTTCAGGTAGAAGATGGAATTGAGCAGCCTACCATTCCAGATTGGCTGATAGAGAGAATGAAGATTCAGGCACCTGCAGAAGCCCAAGAGGAGGATGATACTGCAGATTTCTTAGCAAGGTTGGAGCAAGTTGCAATCAAGAAGCCTGCCAAGAAATTCTCTACCATTCGGAGGGACGAGACAGGCAGTTGTTCCATACACATCGCAGTACCGACAGTGGATAAGCCACAGGACGAGATCACTCCTCAAGAGTATGCCATAATCACTGTAGATCTTGGCCAAACCACAAAAGGTCAGGAAGTGGAGGAACTAGATAATTCCGTCTCGACCATCAAAGCGAGATTGGAAAAGGAAGTGGCTAAGAAGAAAGAGTATAAAAAGGAGGTTGAACGCCTGAAGGAGTACATACGACATCTGACTCAGCCACTTGATCAAGGTGATGCAGTAGCTCCTCCCCTCCTCAATCCCTCACAGGAAATAGCCAAGGATGTAGAGCACGGGATGGTAACAGCCAAGGAGGCTCAGGAATGGATGGTCAGCGAGGGCACTGAGGCAGCCTCGTTCATAGAGAAACTGGCACTTGCCTATGGGCAAACCTCTTCTTTTCTTTCCAGACTTGTTGATATGGCAGAGATATGGGAAGGTATTCCAGACATGCAGGAGAGGCTTTTTCCATGCCTTAGGGTCCTGAAAAGCACTCCAAGGGAGGAGTTGGTTGATAGAAAGGTGATTGCTGTAGGGGCAGCGTATGATTTTCATCACTGGTTTTGGGCAGTGACTATACGTAGAGAAGTTTTGGAGAAGGCGAAAGTGGATGGGCTTAGAATTGAGGAGCAGGCAAAGGAAATTCGGGAGAAAATTCATATGACAGCTGCAGAGGTGTTTGATCAAGAGATTGTCCGAGAAAAAGACATGCAGTTGGAGGAGTTGAAACGAAAGGTTCAGGAGGTTTTCTTCTCAGCTACTGGACCACTTCTGAGACAAGATTTTGCGAGAGTGGCAAGTCTATTGGCCATCCGGAATGATTTTGGGAAGTAGAAGGTGGATTGGGAAAGTACCTTCGCCAAATGTGCTGAGGACTTGGATGGACTTGAATTCCCGATTAGCATGCTGCCACCCGTCACGATGGAGGAGGTTGTCACAATCATGTCTAGATTCATCGAATGCAATGCTGCTCAGAAGGATAAGGACGCCTCTCCTTGATGATAGCTTCAACTACCTCTCTACTGATAGTTTACTGATTGATGACGCATGTTATTTTGGGCAACCCTAATTAGGGTTGAGTTGTAATAATCTTGGCCGTTGATATTGTTTTAATCTCGGCCCTTCATTTGATTTTTGAAACTCTATTTAAACTGGTGATCTCTCACTTTCATTTGTGTGGAGACAGTATATGAGATTGTTGCATTGAGACTATTTCCAATAATAAAAGCTCTTATGCATGATTTGCTTTGAATAACTTTTATTGTCAAATAGTAAGCGAGGATGCATATCTTCTTCCACCATAGATTAAAGTTAGAATTAAGCTAAGTAGAATTTTCTTTAAGTATTGGTTAAGTGAATGAGAGATTGATCGTATCGATTCAATGGTGAAGTATTGCTCATACTTTCTTCGAATGGATGATTTGCATTTGATGCGTAAAGTTAGCCTGAGCTTATAATCGTGGAAGCTTAACTTCAGTCTCGTTCGAGATTTGAAAATCATTATCACACCCTTTGAAGATTGCACTCACTTTGCGTATGTTTTCCAGCAGGAGGCGAAACAAATTTATCCCTTTCACCGGATCCTACCGCCTCTTAAATTCTTAGGCGAGAATAGGTCCCCAAACCCTTATCCTTTTGCCATTTTTTTGAGATCCAAATTGAAGTCCTAATTGAGAAGCCTTTAATGATAAATCCGCCTAAGTCCCAAACTTGTGAAAATCTCTTTTACGTAAGTCCCCTTGTTTATTACCAGCAAATCACAACGCCCATTGAGCTTATCCACACGTCAAGACCTGACAAAAGAAACCTTGGAATCGCCATATGATCTTCTAGCAATCTTAGCATACGCTGTGGTTTTTCAAGAGAGGATAGAGTGTCTTTTATTATTTCATGTGTTCCTATGAATGATAAACGACACCAACAAGAGCTATTCACTTTATAATTTCATATGCCTCTCATTTCATGTTGCTGAAGCTAGACAAAAACATCTATTGTTGTATTGCAAAATGTCTCTCATTAGTAGAATAGAAGTGGGAGGTTGGTTGGAGAAGAGTAGGCGATCCCTTCCCACTCTTGTGCAACTTGGTTGTTGGTCATGTAGGACAATTTTTTGACTAGGGATTTTGCTTCGTCACAAAGAAAACTATATTTTAATAAATTTTTGAAACAATCAAGCACACAACTCTTAAAGTCACTTAAGAGGTGATGTGCTAGCATGGTACTTCTTAAGTCATGTATTGGGGATAAGAATGCCAAATTCAGCTACATGAAATTAATGTGAATGTGATGGTGGTAAGTGTGCATATCCCTTCCATAGCATTGAAATAAATATGTTAGGAGAGTGTGGTTGAAGGGGTTATGGATGCCTTTTGCCAATCTACCATACTATTTCAAGATTAAAATATCATTTGTATGGAAATGAAAAACAAGATGGACTCAGACACAATCAACACCATGCCCTTATTCTTTGGGACTAAACTTTAGGCAATAAAATCATCAATCTTTGCATTGTAGGATGTAAGTGTACCTAGAATAGCTTGTTGGTGCTCAAATTTGTAGGTTCCCAAATCCCTAAAGCTAGACCATTCTTTGCACGCTAGGGGTGTCAAACTCAAAGCAATAGAGTTATAGACCTCTTATGATCAAGCAAGGCAAAAATGCATGCATTGCTAAGAGTAGGTAATCTCTCATTCCTTTCGGGCTCAACTAGACCCAAGGGGGGTTTCCATAGAGGTATCCTTAATAGGATTATTACAACTCAAGATGAACAAATTGAAAGTGCTGCAATACTACCTAGTGTACGCTTGGTCCCAAAGGTCGTCACAAGATTAAGACTAACCTATTGCACATAAGACCTCTTATTAAGTTGATAATGACATTCTTGCACAATTGCAAGATGTGGGTATGTAGAAGATGATCCCTAAAGATAAGAACAATTATGGCTCGTTGTAGATGTGGGTAGGTAGAAGATGATCCCTAAAGATAAGAACAATTATGGCTCGTTGTAGATGCTTCCTTGGTTGAACCATTGAATCATGAAATGCATAAAAACTACTTTCCTACTAATCTTTTAGTGAAATATGTTTCCATTTTAAGTGCACAGTTGATGATTAACTTAATTATGAGCTATATACATATATATATATATATATATATATATATATATATATATATATATCACAAATATGCAATTCCATTCCCAAACTATAGTAATCCATATGTAATAGGGAAATGGCCATTACAAAGCTTGCAACGAATTACAATGTTGCAATATTCATCATATACTTATTACAATCATATCAACATACAAAAAGAGAGAAATTGAACATAGAATTCCATTAAAGATGTACAAATGGAGCTGTGGAGACATTCAGTTATGTAACCATTTAGAATAGAACCTCCTTGTGATTTACAAAATATGATGCTTTTGGTGATTGGACTTGTAGGAATTGAACCCTAGAAACTCCTCAACATTTGTAGTCATGTGAAAAGTAGAAAATGATCAACCTTTGTTTTGTAAAATGAATTGATATTTATAGGGCTTTGTTTGGTTGTTAAATCCTTCTGCAAATTTGACTTAGAATTGTACATTATTAATGTGGCTTGCAAAGTACTTTAAAATCCAACAAAATTTACAAGATGGATGGTTTAGATCAGGCATGAGGACCATCGACATTTGGAGCTAAACTATTGCATTATTGGAAACATGGTATTCTTCATCATCCATTGTTGATTCTAAACTTGAATTTGTGCCCTTGGGATGAACAATGCTTTTTGGGAAAGAAAGATCAATCTAGTAGTTGTAGGGTCAAATATTGCATTAATGGTGCTTTTAGGAAGATCCAACAAGTGCAAGAAGCAATTTGGAAGAAATGCAAAATTTGAAGTGGAATAGGATGTGATAACAAGACGTGGGGTCTTGCATGAGGATTAGAGGTTGGAACGAGATTGGGGAATTAAAGTCTTGAAGTTAAATGAAACTTTGCAAAAAGGGATGAAATGGGCACATTAGGCAATATGGAGAAATGCAAGAAAAGATGTGGGATTGGACATCAAGATAAGATGTCCAAAGGTTAGTTGGAACTTTGCATAGGAACAAATGGGTGTCAAAAAGCATGTGGAACTTTTGTGAGAATTTGATGCAAAAGTGGATGTTACGACATGACATTGGAATGTAAGTTTGAAAGTCCATAGAAAGTTTGCAAAAAAGGATAGGAGGGGATTGTGGGAAAAATGAAAAGAACAAGAGATGCAAAGTTTTGATGTGGGATTGGAGGGGGAAGTGAACATGGGGACAAAAGTTTGGAAGTACAACAAAACTTCACAATTGGATGCAAATGAATGAAATGAGGGTGCAGGAAAGCAATGTGGAACTAGGTTGGAGAGCATGATGAAGTAGAGGTTCAAAAGTTAGGTCAACCTTTGTGTAGGAACAAATGTGTGGAGAAATGCTTAAGAGGAATCCTTGTGGGAAATTAGTGCGGATGTTGATGTAGGATTCATATATTGTAGTGGAAGTTCGGATGTCTAGGGAAAATTTGCAAGGAAGACTTGTGGGATAAATTGTAGGGAAAGAAAGTGGATCCAAAGGTTTTAGATGTTTAGATTTGGATAAGAGTTTCACAAGGAAAGAATGAAGGGATGCAAGGAAAGCTTGTGGAAATGGATGTAGAAAGTGGATAAAGTGGAGGAACATGCTCAAATCCATTTCAAAAGTCTGCACGAGGAAGGGAATGGAAAGTGTGGGAAAAAAGGGAAGTTTTAATATGGGGCAAATGTTTGGGTGGACAACAAAATATCACAAATGGGATGAAAAAAAGGGAAGTAGAAGGATGGGACGGCCTGAGATACTCTGTGGGACTTTTTTGTGGGATTGGATATTATATGAGTAGGAAATATCAGGTAGTTCTGTAAAAGTTCACAACTTCACAAAAACAACCAAAAGCATCTAGGTCTTAGAATTTTCTTAGATTTTTTGACTATCAATTTATGACAAGGGTATGAAGGATGATGAGGAATCACTTATATGCAAATTTTACCAAGGGAAACCTATTCAAAATTTTCTCAAGTTAGTTATAAATGTGGGTAAAATGAGGCCAAATGCACAAGGGGTTGGAACCAAGTAAATTTAGGCAATATAAAGTTGGGCACCAACATAGCCAAAGCTAATCAAATTGGTTTGCAATTGTCAAAGACAAAATGATAGGGATTATGTTAAGGACAAGGATAGACAAAAGTGTGTTGATTGAACTTATAAGTACAATGAATTGCAACATTTAATAAGATAGGGTAATCATGTCAATTTTAAATGTGGGTGAAATGAGGCCAAATGCACAAGGGTTTGAACCAAGTAAATTTAGGCACTATAAAGTTGGGCACGAACATAGCCACAACTAATCAAATTGGTCTACAATTGTCAAAGACAA
Organism: Sequoia sempervirens; assembly: GCA_007258455.2. Taxonomy (NCBI): domain Eukaryota; kingdom Viridiplantae; phylum Streptophyta; class Pinopsida; order Cupressales; family Cupressaceae; genus Sequoia; species Sequoia sempervirens. Next base: position 16,048 of record VDFB02083865.1, read on the forward strand.
AAAGATAGAGATTAGTTAATGACGAGGATAGACAAAAGTGTGTTCATCGGACTCAAAAGTACAATGAATTGCAACATTTAATAAGATAGGGTAATCATTAAGGAATTCTACATGTTTAGAAGCTTAGAAGTTTTTGGAATCTCATTTAATATGGAGTTCTTTTTTTAATGTTAATTGATAGTTAAAGTTGATGCTTATTAACTAGAAATTCGATGAACCCTCAAAGAAAGAACTACAACTTATAGAAATGGATGTGACACTTCATTTTGAAATGGAAAATGTTTTTGTTATGAAATTGTCATGGATTTCCATTTGGTGAGGATCAACCTCTCTAATTTTTCCTACAATCAAGAGTGCTAATTGGAATTCTACAAAGTATTAAGAGAAAAACTAGGAAGCAATGAAACATGCCCTTTCATAGTCAAGATAGTGCAAGAGGTTTGTGGACAATAGTTATTTTTTCTTTGGATCGGTAGCCTCATTCTTTAGATTTTTAGTACACATTCTTTTTGGTGGCCTCGTCATGCCTGCATTATTATGGGGAGCTTGGTCCAATAGTTAGTGAATGGGTTTTGAATTGGGGTTGTCATGGTAAATGCTCCACCCTACAACTCAATCACATCCATTGGATTATGCCCAATTCAATTGTTCTTTTTTTATCATTTCCCTTCTATTTATGAATTATTTGGCTATGCAAGGTGTCTATTAGTCCCATCAAATATAAGATAAACTATTTTGTATCAATTAACGTTGTATCTCAACCTGTCAATACTCACTTGTTTTGTATTTGAGGAGCAAGTTTAGTTAGAGATTGGGTTGTTTCTTGGTGAAATAAGTGAGCATGTGGCCTAGTGGTTTGATTCAACTAAGAGGTTTGGATTGAACCACAACTCCCAGAAATCACTTGTTGGAAATGTTGTCATTGATGTCAAAGTAAAAGGATGTTGTCATTGATGTCAAAGTGAAAAAGATTAGTGTCATTGTTGTTGAGATAAGCATGACTGAAGATATCATATTGCAGATGATAAATTGAAGGTCCAACATTACACAGATTTATGTCATCTTCAGATTAAATACAATTAAGGGATCGATACTTACAAGGTCAAGGTGCTATAAGTTCATAGGCATATTGTGTAGGGAAAAGTTGAAGGAGGAATGATGCTGGTCTGTAATGGAGGATTTGAAATTGAAGCTATTTTCATGGAAACTAATAAAGGCCTATGGAAGGAGATTATGCTTCTAATTTTGTCGAATAAAAAGAAAGCAAAAGTGAGGAAGGTTTTAGAAGATATAACTATCAGAACAAAAGACGTAACTATGGCCTCCATCAAGTTTATTATGGTGATTAATAACTTGTGAGTATGAATGCTACTTTCATGGGCATCACAGTTACTAATGACTACGTGGAGCAAGCCAAGACAAGTCAGTGTCTTTCAAAGGTGGATTATTGGGCATATCGTTAGATGGTACCATGTTTATTGGCAACACATATTATACATAAAATGGCATAATATGGTCATTATCGTTGGAAGTCTGAGTTGCATCGAGCCAAGTATTATTGGCATACAATAAATTAATTCTAGAAGTGACCGGACAATTCATATACATTTCCCAAGTCCACTCGAGTTAGATATTTCCATCCTATCCGAAGATAAAATAGTGATTATTAGTGTCACCGTCTGTTTTCTTTAAAGAACGTATTTACTTCAAAAAATATGATTCGATCTGAAGGAGTATAATAAACTAAACGTGTTTATCCAAATTAAGAGCAGCAGTTCGATGTGTATAAGGAGGATTAAGAGAACACGTTTTTTCCAGATTAAGAGAATGCAGATTCAGAAAACGGGTTTATTTTGTGTTTATGAAGATTAATTTTAACAAGTGTTTATGAAGTTTTAAGAGGATGCATAATTGCGTTTTGAAAGAACATTTCTCTTAATAAAAGGCATCTTTCTTGAAGAGTTGCGAATTAAAGCAACTGCTGAACGTATCTTCAAAAGACATACACATTCAATAATGGAAAGTCATGATGTTTAAGAAACAAAACAAAAGATAATGAAAAGACATGTCTTCAGCAAAAATGCGATTTATTTTGAAAGATTCTTATGTCAGTTTTGAAGTAACACGTTGGTTTGAAGAGGAGCAATCTGTTGGTAAGAGACATATCTCTTGAACAAAAGGTCATAACCATTGATCAGAATATGTATAAGTATGGTTAAAATCAGATTCAATAAGAGTGGTTGTTGTGTAAAAGAGCATTCTAAATCTGAAGTCCCATCTCCTTGTGTGGGCTAAGTGTGAGATCATTCATCACCAAAGGAAGATTGGAGGATTGGGATAGTGCAGGTCAGATTGAAGGTATCATCTTGCAACCATCAAGTCAAGGTTGGTGCCTTGCATTAGGGGCTGGTGCTCCTTGTAGGTAGGTGTCTACTATAAATTTGTAGAGGTCTAGGTGTTCCTTGTAGGTTTACATTCTACTAAATCATCTTGGTGTAAACGTAGGTTGGTGCCTACTTTGAAAAATATTATTTCAATAAAGTTGTATCAATTTGGGGAAATTGGTTCATATCAAAAAATTGATTGTAATAAGTTTGAAAAGATTAAAAAATAAAAGTTTGTATTTGATTTATTGATTCACTGCCCTCTCAATAAATCTTTTGTGCTCTTCACTTGTAACCAAAAATCCTATCACAAAAGAGAGAAAAAGCAAGATAGATTTGGTATGCAACCTTGAGAAGATGATTGATCTAGAAAAACATTTGATATTCAAATCAATTTGAATAATTTGAATTGGATACAATTGGATGATTGATTACAATGAAATAATTCTTAGAAAATCAAAAAAACAAATACTAGATGAAATCCTAGGTGAGGATTATGTTAGATCATGATAAGTGTCCTTATGTAGAAACCCTAGTTTCTTCGTTTTCAAATCAAATGTTTTTTTTGTGTTTTTCCTCGAGTTTTGATTTTTTTTGGTGTTTTTGTGCAATAAATGAAAGATTGCGATTTTTGCAAGAATTGAAAATAAATTCAATACAAATAAATCTACTTTGAAAATGATGAAATCAATAGCTAATATGGACGCCGGTCTTTATATAAATCTTCTGAGACAGTTACATATAAGATCCACTAACATGCAATATAAAGAACAATGATTTTTATTGAAAACCTGATGTTTGCAGCTTGCTGGTAAATAGCTTGAAATGGTACGGCTGTATGAAATTTGCCCTTCTCCTCCTGTCTGGCAATCTCAAATGTCTTCTGGTACCCTAGCGCCCTCAATGATGCAAACTGGAAGTCAAAAGGGAAGGCGTTTCTCTTGATTGAAGAAGTACGGCTCCTTAAGATGGTACGGCCTGCTGTACAAAGGTACGGCTGAAGCAGCAGCAGCATTAAATAAATGTACGGCCTTTCTCTGTGTTCCCTGATCTCAAGATAGATGCGCCTAACTGTTAAAAACTCCCCTGAAAGAATATCTCTCTGAAAACCTCTGAATAAAGAATGATATGTGAAGTTCAATGATTTCCTCTGGATGAAGAAACCTCTGTGCTGGCAATAGATCAGGTGATATTCCACACCCTCTGAATTGCTTCCAATGGAGATGGCTC
>VDFB02083866.1:0-24514 GCA_007258455.2 Sequoia sempervirens
ATTACGGGCATTAAATTTGCAAATTCATGTTGTTAATGATATATAATATGATCATTGGGACATGCATCTATTGCTTGATACTCCATTCCGATATCTTTCATAATTGCAGATAAATCTCAGTATGAGCGAGGTAAAATATTTGATGGTGGTAACAAAAATTCACAAATCAATCTACAACAAAAAATAATTTGTTCATATAAAGAATATTAATGGTACATATTTCATCCTTTATTTACTAGTGATGAACTAACAACAATTAAAATAGATGAAAAAAGATGACATATATGACATACCTTAACATCCGTGAGATTGCTATGTTTGATAAACCATTCATAACCTTCAAGTTCAACAATAGCAATACAGCGAGAGAGAAAGGTTGTTTCAAAACCTTCATAAAGGGGCTTTCATTATGCCTTGTCAAATTTACAGGTAAAATCATAGACATCATCGAAAACCATCTTGATCATCACTGTTCCGTCCTTTTAATTTAATGGATCAATGTATTTGTACCATCATCTTCAAGCTGTGTTTTAAAGTATGATCGGCATCTCACTATGGGATCACATTAACTTCATCTTTGATATTCACAGCTCCATGGTCATCCACTTGGAAAACCACATTCTCCAGGCCGTTATAATCCATATCATGTGCCCTAGGGTGCCCCACCTTTATAATAGTGATAGACACAAATAAACCATGATCATGATCAAGTGATTATATATATATATATATAATGTTAAAATGATATAAATATTTACAAATTCAATCAATATAAACACATATAATGAACAACTTACCAATGGACGATAATCATGCCCCCCTTCAACATGACCATGCTTCCTACAATGTTTCTCATTTGTTGTGATTAAAAGTAATCTCGTCTTTAAGCCCTTGCAAATTGCTTTACAAAGGACAATAACAACTATCACCCTTTCTTTTCAATCCTAGCCCTAATCTATCAAGTGTGTCTCTTCATTTTGATACGGACTAATATTATCAAGGCCACTTGGATTTTCTTTACCAAGATTGACTATTTAGATCTTCAAAAAATATCAAGCTCACACTCCAATAATTTTTATTCATAGACAGTAACATAATCTAATAATTCTGATATTTTACACCAAAAAAATTTGGCATGCAACCACCCCTGCAAAAGAGAAGATAGTCTGAAGTTAATGACCCCAAAAATACTTTACAATGCTAATTCCAAAACTTATTAAATTCTGATTTTACTATGATTTCCAACCGTTAAGACTCCTAAAATCAAATATTGAACTTGATCACAAAATTCCTACAACAATGGAGGTAGCGAGCTAGTAAGAGCAAGTGACCCATTCCTAAGGAGCAACAAGTCAGAATCATCATTGCTAATGTCAATACGGATTTATCCTTTTAGTTAAAGATGCAATGTGTCACTTCTTATGACGAGCTTATCCCTAGGGCCCCTCAACATTGAGAGAGCCCTAATAAAAAACAATAGAAGCATTGGTAAGAGCATGATTAGGGTACAAACCCTAGGCCTCCAGAGAAACATAAACAATAACTATAGTGGATTAGTGAGGTTGCAATACCAAAAGATTGAGACATTGTAGGTAATAAAAAAAAATCTTGCAATTAAAGATTGTAACAATAACAAGCACACTATGTAGCTTAGTGACATTTGTAAATGCACTACTTGGGAAAGAAGAATGACACCACTTGAGATGTGACAGTCAAAAACAGGCTAAGCAGTGACAAGATAATAAAGCTCAAACCTTGCATAGTAAAGTGGAGATTTTAACAGTGAGTTTTCTTACCCCCTTGCTGACCTTAATGGTTTTTCAAATGCTTTTGGTAGTATTAGACAAGAAAAATGCAATCAGGGAATGACTGTCCAAATGAAGTAATAGTGGCAATCATAGGTTCAATATTTCTTCTTAGCCATTAATATTGTATAATGGAGGTAGTGGATTGCATGTTTGAGTGGTGTTTTGAGACTCACCAAAGATGGGAAAATAGTGAATAATACCTTGTGGATTGTGAAGTAGTGCCAATAAGGTTGAAGGATCTTAAGAACTACAATACCATGAAACAATGAGTCCCCTGTAGTAAGTAGGCAGTCTATAGGGCATAGTTTGATTTTATAGAAGGATACTCATGAAAGGAATCTTTAAGTGATAGTGAGTGAGCTGTTTGAGATTACAGCTGAGGGTGCAATACCCAATCTTAAAGGAAGTTAGCAAAGCAGTAAATGTGTAAGAAAATCGAATTGTACACAACAAACAATTCACAATATTATCTTCCATAATGCTTTGAGTTTGAAGACAAAAATCTCATTGTATCTTCATGATGAAAGTGGTGACCTTAATGGTCAATCACTGGCAACCATGATTTTAAAACATGCTATTGTGCTTATGGAGGCAACATTTTAAGCAATGCAGTGAGTGGTGGTTTGGAACAATGGTAGGTATGAAGGACTTACTTTATATGCATACTATGCAGTCTAGTTTAAGACAACATTCTTAGAAGAGATTGAAGGTGGATTATGGAACTTAAGGGTTACCATGAAAAGGATTAAAGCAAAGATTGAGATCTATTTAAAAGCCATGGTCATGAAGATATTAAAGATGTCACATGCAAAAACCTAGTAGCTGGAGTAATGAATATAGTGCCAAAGAGGACAGTGTGCTGGGGCAGATTTAGGAGATCTCCACATTATCTAATTACAGGGAAATACATCTTTTTTTTTTTAATTAAAAGAAATCATTCTAAACCTTATATAGGATACATTGATACTTCAAAAGCCTCTAAAGGAATTTGAGATTATGCAAATATATGTCAAGTAACATTCATAAGGTTTAGAAAATCTTGATCACTCTCTAGAATAGCCCATTAAACATGGGTTGTGCTTTAATACACTACATAATTGATATAACACAACCACTCTGCATATCAACCAGAGTTATAGGCTCTTTATTGCAGCAAGAGGTAATCACTTTTGATCATGCTATAATTACATCCTAACCTATTAAACTTGAGACAACCTCAATGCACCCAATGATGATTGACACCTACATTATACAACCTGAATTAACTACATTATATGAGTGCCTCCATTTCTATCACAACATAGCCACATTAAAATTGGGTCACACATGAATGCATCCATATTTGTTATAGCACAACTACCACATGACCAATACGCTTATGGATCACATAATTACCACAAGAATTTGTTCCTTGGTTGTGATCTTATGGTGATTCCACACAACAAAATCTGGACATGAAATTCTCAAAACCCTTAACCTCTAAAAATGAAATCTAATGAGATGTTGCTTTAAAATATGATTTTCAAACCTGGAACTACAAATATGACTTCACAACTGAATTATGCAAAAAGAAAATGACTACCCTCAACCTGGCGATATCTTCTTGAATTTTTTCTAATTTTTCCCAAGAAAATCGTCCTTGGTTCTCCACAAACTATCTCAAGTAGAGCAAAACATTGTCGCAATAAATCAGGTGCGAACTCACTTTTCTTTATGTTGACCACAATTTGAATTTTTTAAATTTTTCATGTTTGTCAAAAATTCGACGAAAATGATAGCCAACATTTTGATGAACATCGGGGATAAACTTTCAAAAAATTGGAAATTATCACATCAAATTTTACAAGCACTCGACGAACATCCTATTTTACATATTTTGTCAGACGGTTTCGTCATTTTTTGCAGTCAAATGTATAGTGCAAAAATGCATGAAAAACATACATAACAACATACATAACATGGTGAGACGTCGTAGTGTGGGGCCCACTAGATGGGTGATCAGTGACTAAACCATCATACGGGAGAAAACGTTCGACGATGGGTAGGTAGGAGTTAATGGCATTGTTAGGTGGGTTTTCACGCCTATTACTAGGTGAAAAAGGTGAGCAACTTAGCTTTGTTGTGAAGTCTCCATGTTTGGTGCGGGAAAAGTTGACATGACGTGGGCCTTTTTTGTTTGCATAAAGAAAGGCGAAAATCATATTTGTTTCCAGTCTGCACATTGAAAGGGAAAGCTGAAGGTCTAAGTGCACATGGACAAGTTGGAGGAGAAAATTGAGAAAATCCACGTTCTAAGCTAAGGAAAGTTGAAGTTTGGAGTGCACATGGAGGAGTTGGAGGATAATACCGACCAAATCGAGGTGAGGGGTAATTCGGTTGCAGGAAAAGGGTTTTACAAGACCATTTAATTTGTAATTTAGGAAACACAATGTGTAGGATTTCAATTACTTGAATTTCCTTGTTTAAATGTATGAATGTCTTCAAAATAACACATTCCATTGTTGTCTTTAAATTTCAGTCGATTAAAAAAAAAGTGCACAAAATAATTGTAAATGGGAAACACAGTGTTGGGTTTCATTTATTTTAATCTCCCTATTTAAATGTAAAGAGTTGTCTCATCGTGGATTGCTTGCTTCTTAACACCCACGGTTTTGCAACATAGAATGTTGCAAAATAGTATGAATTTCTTCAAAATCACACATTCCATTTTTGTCTTTAAATTTCACTTAATTGAAAAAAAAGTGCACAAAATAATTGTAAATGAGAAACACAGTGTTGGATTTCAATTATTTCAATCTCCCTGTTTAAATGTAAAGGGTTGTCTCATGGTGGGTTGCTTAATTCTTAACACCCACGGTTTTGCAACATGGAATGTTACAAAATAGTATGAATGTCTTCAAAATCACACATTCCATTGTTGTGTTTAAATTTCATTCGATTGAAAAAAAAAGTGCACAAAATAATTGTAAATGGGAAACACAATGTTGGGTTTCAGTTATTTCAATCTCCCTATTTAAATGTAAAGGGTTGTCTCATGGTGGCTTGCTTGCTTCTTAACACCCACGATTTTGCAACATGGAATGTTACAAAATAGTGTGAATGTCTTCAAAATAACACATTCCATTGTTGTGATTAAATTTCACTCGATTGAAAAAAAAAGTACACAAAATAATTGTAAATGAGAAACATTGTGTTGGGTTTTAGTTATTTCAATCTCCCTGTTTAAATGTAAAGGGTTGTCTCATGGTGGGTTGGTTGATTCTTAACACCCATGGTTTTGCAACATGGCATGTTACAAAGTAGTATGAATGTCTTCAAAATCACATATTCCATTGTTTTGTTTAAATTTTGCATGATTGAAAAAAAAGTGCAGAAAATAATTATAATTGGGAAAACACAATGTTGGGTTTCAGTTATTTGAATCTCTCAATTTAAATGTAAAGGGTTGTCTCATGGTGGGTTGCTTGCTTTTTAACAACCACGGTTGTGCAACATGGAATGTTACAAGACAGTATGAATGTCTTCGAAATCACACATTCCATTGTTGTGTTTAAATTTTACACCATTGAAAAAAAAAAGTGCACAAAATAATTGTAAATGGGAAACACAGTGTTGGGTTTCAGTTATTTCAATCTCCTTGTTTAAATGTAAGGGTTGTCTCATGGTGGGTTTTTTGATTTTTAACACCCACGGTTTTGCAACATGGAATGTTACAAAACAATATGAATATCTTCAAAATCACACATTCCATTGTTGTGTTTAAATTTCACTCGATTGAAAAAAAAGTGCTCAAAATAATTGTAAATGGGAAACACAGTGTTGGATTTCAGTTATTTGAATCTCCCAATTTAAATGTAAAGGGTTTTCTCATGGTGGGTTGCTTGCTTCTTAACACCCACAGTTTTGCAACATGGAATGTTATAAGACAATATGAATTTCTTCGAAATCACATATTCCATTATTGTGTTTAAATTTCACACCATTGAAAAAAAATGTGCACAAAATAATTGTATATGGGAAACACAGTGTTGGGTTTCAGTTATTTCAATCTCCCTATTTAAATGTAAAAGGTTGTCTCATGGTGGGTTACTTGATTCTTAACACCCATGGTTTTGCAACATGGAATGTTACAAGATAGTATGAATATTTTCGAAATCACACATTCCATTGTTGTGTTTAAATTTTGCATCATTGAAAAAAAAATGCACAAAATAATTGTAAATGGGAAACAAAGTGTTGGGTTTCAATTATTTGAATCTCCCTATTTAAATGTAAAGGGTTGTATCATGGTGGGTTGCTTGATTCTTAACACCCACAATTTTGCAACATGGAATGTTACAAGATAGTATGAATGTCTTCGAAACCACACATTCGATTGTTGTGTTTAAATTTTGCACCATTGAAAAATAAAGGTGCAAAAAATAATTGCAATTGGGAATTTACACAGTGTTGGGTTTTAGTTATTTGAATCTCCCTATTCAAATGTAAAGGGTTGTCTCATGGTTGGTTGTTTGCTTCTTAACACCCACGGTTTTGCAACTTGACATGTTACAAAACAGTATAAATGTGTTCAAAATCACAAATTTCATTGTTCTATTTAAATTTTGCATGATTGAAAAAAAAGTGTAGAAAATAATTATAATTGGGAAAACACAGTGTTGGGTTTTAGTTATTTGATTCTCCTTGTTTAAATGTAAAGGGTTGTCTCATGGTGGGTTGCTTGCTTCTTAACACCCATGGTTTTGCAACATGGCATGTTACAAGATAGTATGAATGTATTCGAAATCTCACATTCCATTGTTGTATTTAAATTACACTCGATTTAAAAAAAAATGCACAAAATAATTATAATTTGGAAAGCACAGTGTTGGGTTTCAATTATTTGAATTTGCTTGTTTAAATGTCAAGGGTTGTCGCATGGTGGGTTGCTTGCTTTTTAACACCTATGGTTTTGTAACATAGAATGTTACAAAACCATATGAATTTATTCAAAATCACACATTCCATTGTTGTGTTTAAATTTCACTCGATTGAAAACATCAAGTGCAAAAAATAATTGTGATTTGAATAAATAGTGTTGGTTTTCAGTTATTTGAATGTCCTTGCTTAAATGTTAATGGTTGTCTCATGGTGGGTTGCTTGCTTCTTAACACCTATGGTTTTTCAACATGGAATGTTACAAAACCGTATGAATGTCTTAAAAATCACACATTCCATTGTTGTGTTTAACTTTCATATGATTGAAAAAATAGAGTGCAAACAATAATTGTAATTTGGAAAACACAGTGTTGGGTTTCAGTTATTTGAATCTCATTGTTTAAATGTCAAGGGTCATGTCATGGTGGGGTGCTTGCTTCTTAACACCTACGGTTTTGCAACATGGAATGTTACAAAACCATATTAATTTCTTCAAAATCACACATTCCATTGTTGTGTTTAACTTTCGCATGATTGAAAAAATCAAGTGCAAAAAATAATTGTAATTTGGAAAACATAGTGTTGGGTTTCAGTTATTTGAATCTCATTGTTTAAATGTCAAGGGTTGTCTCATGGTGGGTTGCTTGCTTAGTAACACCTATGGTTTTTCAACATGGAATGTTACAAAACCATATGCATGTCTTCAAAATCACACATTCCATTGTTGTGTTTAAATTTTGCATGATTGAAATTAAAGTGGACAAAATAATTATAATTGGAAAAACTTAGTGTTGGGTTTCAATTATTTGAATCTCCCTGTTTAAATGTAAAGGATTGTGTCATGGTGGGTTGGTTGATTCTTAACACCCACGGTTTTGCAACATGGAATGTTACAAGACAATATGAATGCCTAGAAATCACACATTCCATTGTTGTGTTTAAATTTCACACCATTGAAAAAAAGGTGCACAAAATAATTATAATTTGGAAAACACAGTGTTGGGTTTCAGTTATTTGAATCTCCTTGTTTAAATGTAAATGGTTGTCTCATGGTGGGTTGCTTGCTTCTTAACACATAGGACATTGCAACATGGAGTTTTAAAAAACAATATGAATGTCTTCAAAATCGTACTTATTGTTGTGTTTAATTTTTTTCTTGATTGAAAAAAAAGTGCATAAAATAATTGTAATTAAGAAAATACTATGTTGGGTTTCAGTTGTAAGTACATTTTATTTGTAGCTTTGGAGCAACTACTTCCTTATTAGCCCTTAGGACAACAATGTCCATTTTTTGGATAGAGTTTTGAGTGTCTTCAATACTTCTTTGTAGCTTTGTAGCCACTCTTTGCTTAGCTTTGAGAGTGTCTTTTTGATTAGAGAATGCAAAGGTTTTCTGTTTGATAAGTTATTTACAAAAATTGTCTACCTTTTCACATATGGCATTCATGTCTCCATCCAATTGTTTCTCTTTTTTTAGAATGAAAACCTTTTCTTTTTTACACAATACAAATGTAATGAAAGGAACATCTTCAAATATATAACAAGTCTTAGCTAGACTAAAAATTGCATTTCAACTTTCTTTAATTAATAAACTATCTAGGCATGTTGGAAAACATTGTGGGTTGTAGTTTCTATATGTTTGCTTGTTGTAAGCTGAAGGGTGGAATTTTTTTCTTTTGTGCTTGATGTTCTTTTGCTGGTCATGTTTAGTTTTATGTTCACAGATGTTTGACTTCATTGAGTCATTTTTTTATCACCAGATGGAAAGATTATGTTTCTTTTCTTTTCACATTATTGGCAGCCATAGAAGTAATTACATGTTATTATTCATGTTAGGCTTATAGGCTACATAAAAAGTTGCAGGTTGGACTTCCCATCGTGTTTTTTAACCTGTACTTTATTATTTCATGAATTGTCATATACGCTTTTGCTGGTCATGTTAAGTCACCCCAAATGGAATGGTCGATATCACAACATGCCTACTCAGGTAAAATAGGTTTGTACACCCCATATACTATGGCGTCTTAGTCTTTTTTCATGTGAGGTTGTGATTTTTCATGTGGTCTTTATGTCCGCTTCAAGGTTCCAATAGACACTGTGTTTTCCAACATGCATTGGTTGACATCATGGTTGATAGGAAAATTTACACATGTATGACTTTCTTGATTCACTCCATTACCGATTCATGATTTTGTGAATAGATGCAATTTTTTTTATTCTTTTGGTGTTGATGGCAACAATGGATGTACATTTATTTACATAGAAGGTTGTTCTAAAAGGTTTTGGTTTCCCTCTAACCTTTTCTCTCCATTAACACATACACATGCACCACAACCAAGGTATCTTCCCTAATACATCTGTTCTTGCAACTGTAGAATTAGTTACATAGTGTTATGCACATTACACTCATACACCACATACAAAGTTGCAGGTTGAACCACTCATCGTGTGGTTCAACCTTCACTTCCTTTTTTCATGAATTTCTGGACACGCCTTTGTTGCACATGTTAAGTCACCCTAAATGGAAGGTAAAGAATATCACAACAATGCTTCCTCAAGTAAAAGAGGTTTGTACACCCCATATTATGTGAAATATTTGTTATATTTACATGCGGGTTGTGGTCTTTATGTCAGCATGGAGGTTCATCTACATGCTATGTTTTCCAACCTGCATTCGCTTACATCATGGTTAATAGAAAATTTTACACCTTTATACTTTTCCTCATTCTCTTAATTACTAATTCATCTTTTTTTCAATAGATGCAAAAAACATGTTATCATTTTGGCGTTGCTTGTAGCAATGGATGCACTTATTCTTTTTACATACAAGGTTTTCATCAAAGGTTTTGCTTGCCCTCTAACCCTTCCTCCCCTTTAACACTTACACATGTAGCACAACCAACATATCTTCCCATGATAATACATCTTTTTTGTGCTATTGTATAAGTAATTACATATTATGATGCATGTTACACTCCTACGCCACATACGAAGTTCTAGGTTGAACCACTGATTGTGTGGTTCAACCTTCACTTGTTTATTTCGTTAATTGCTAGACGTGCTTTTTCTCTTCATGTTAAGTCACGTGAAATGGAAGGTTGCATATCACAACATGCCTCCTCAGGTAAAAGAGATTTGTACACCCCATATTCTCTGAAATCTTTGTTATATTTACATGCTGGGTTGCGGTCTTTATGTCAGTGTGGAGGTTCATCTACACGTATTTTACAACCTGCATTTGCTTACATCATGTTGATAGAAAATTTTACACCTTTATACCTTTCCTCATTCTCTCCATTACTAATTCATCTTTTTTTCAATAGATGCAACAAACATGTTATCATTTTGGCATTGCTGGCAACAATAGATGCACTTATTCTTTTTACATACAAGTTTTTCATGAAAGGTTTTGCTTGCCCTCTAACCCTTCCTCTCCTTTAACACTTACACATGCAACACAACCAATGTATCTTCCCATGATAATACATCTGTTGTTGCTATTGTATAAGTAATTGCATACTGTGATACATGTTACACTCCTATGCCACATACGAAGTTCTAGGTTGAACCACTAATCATGTGGTTCAACCTTCACTTGTTTATTTCATTAATTTCTAGATATGCTTTTTCTCCTCATGTTAAGTCACACGAAATGAAAGGTTTAATATCACATGCCTCCTTACGTAAAAGAGGTTTGTACACCCCATATTCTTTGAAATCTTTGTTATATTTACATGCAGGATTGCGATCTTTATGTCAGCTCGAAGGTTCATCTACACACTGTGTTTTCCAACTTGCATTCGCTTACATCATGGTTGATAGAAAATTTTACACCTTTATACCTTTACTCATTCTCTCCATTACTGTTTCATCTTTTTTTCAACAAATGCAACAAAAATGTTATCATTTTGGCATTGCTGGTAGCAATGGATGCCCTTTTTTTTTTGCATACAAGGATGTCATCAAAGTTTTTCTTGTCATTTTATGTTGTCGTTGTCTATGTCCACTTGTATGTTTAGATGGAGTGTCTGATTTCCAACTTGTGTTTGTGTTATATTGTATGTGTAGCTTGATTCAATCTATCACCTTTTACTTTCCTCGGTTGAAGCCGACAACCACCTATTGGTTTCACGTGGGTAACAACAATGCAAGCACATTTTATTTATGTTTAATGAATGATTTATTTCTTTTTCTTCACACAATCCACACTAATTTTAAATATTCATCCAATGTTGTCCTTTCCTAGAATGGGAAAAGGTTTGAAATGGAAGAAGCAAGATGTACAAAATGGAGGTTCTCCTTTTTCCTCTTCCGATTTGGAATGGGCTGCTATTTCTGTCAATAAGGATAAGGTCCCTAACCTTGTTGCAGCAATTCCTCGTATGAGACTTGATGATTTCATTCATGGTGAAATGTATGTTGAAGGTTTTGAAACTAAATTTGTGTACAAGAAAACAAGAGAACCTACCACCACGTGTCCCCTCGATGACAAAGCTTATGGAAAAATATTTTTTTATCAGAGGTTTGTATCTTTCGACATTCATTTGTATGGTCGAATAATATTTTAATCTCTTGCTTCAACATGATGAGATGATGCCTTTTTCACAGCTACTGGTGTTAATATGGTCCTACAGACAATAGAGACTAGCCTCCACTAGAGAAGAAACCACATAAGATGTTTATAAAAATGTGAGGTTGTCAATACCACTTCATGGTAAAGGTTATGAATGGAAAACCCGATGTTTCCTATATTATCTACAAAGAAATGTTCCACGTTGATAAAAATGGTCAATTTTTCCATGGCATTCATGACACAAGTGGAGATAAGCATTCTATGTTTGTTGCTAATATATCTGCGAAGTGCAAGAGCTATATTGAAAGCCTTTTACTGATGGACGTTAGTGTCAATGCAATAATGGATGGACACATCAACGATCCTATCTTATGTGGCATGATGTCAAAGAGAGATCAATTCCTTACAAGAAAGGATGTAATGAATGTCTGGTGAAAGGTGTGTTCTACTCATGCACAAAAACAAAAAGTCAATTCGATGAGTATCCTACTATAGAGTGGATAGGACTTTGACAACTTCTTCTACTTTCAACGACCCGATGGGGACAATACACCTTTTGTTATTGGGGTTCAAACTCCATGGATGTTGGATAGGATGGTTAGGCACTTGTACAATTCAGTCATCTTGATGGATTCCATGTTTGCAACTAACAAATATGGGGTGAGTCCTTACAAACATTGACAAATAGTTCTTCGTGTTTTCAATGATCTTGCTAGCTATAAACCTGACAATGCTCATGCTGAGTTGTTCTGTCTATAGTTTCCATTGTATACTCTTCTCAATTTTGATGAGCAATAAAGTGGTGTGCCAGTTTCATGGGTAGTCTCCTCACGAAACAATATTGAGGACATCTTTGCATGGCTACGCGTATTGCATGACCGTGGAAGAAGAGCTAGACCCGACTAGAGAATCAATGCATTTTTTACCAATGACACGACTACAAAAATCCAAGCCATACAATATGTGCATCCCTTCGTTAATTTTTGTACCTTTCTCATTGCTATTTATTTTCAGTGCCACTTTCTCATGCAAATGAGCGGTAAACAATATCATTTGTATTGTCTATTAGGGTTGTCTTTTAATGTCATGTGCTTCTATGCCTTTGGCATGTAAAAAGGGCTTGGTTGAAGAATGTATATAAGTACACAGCCAAGGAAAGGGAAATTGACATCTTTTACAATCTTGGCACGATCATGATGGAAATTGGTGATAGCGAAGATACCGTCACTCAGCTATTGAAATTTTTCTTTTGGGAGTTCAATGATCAGCCCCAATTCTTAGAGTACTTCAACAAGACCTGGTGCGAAGGAGAAGGTCAAATTGGTGAGTTGAAAATTTTTTGTCACCTCGTAAGATTCACACTATTCAAATTCTTTGATGTTACCTCTAATACATTGTGGTTTAATTGACTATTGTATTGTTTTTTTTGCAGCCATGTGGGTGAAAAACTATAGACTATTCCCACATGCCAACTAGAATACAAATGCAACCATTGAGTCGTACCATTGTGCACTCAAAACTTGGTACTTGTGTAATTATTCTAAAAAAATCACGAGAATGGACTATTTGTATTACACACTTGAGTATAAAATGGAACCATTCTATAGGCAAAAGGAAAAGTTGCAGCATTATGGTTTTTTGATGAACGAAAAGTGTTTAAATATACAATCTAGTTTGGAGTGGGCCAAGGAAATTCTGGATGATGACTGTATTCCTGATAAAAAAAATCTTGGAAGGTATTGGGTGAAAAGTAAAAGTAGGTCCAACCACTACCTTGTTCATAAATTTGGGGAGCACCTTTTTGTTTATGACTGCCCTTGGAGTTTGTAGGGGAACACTTGCAAACATGTCCTGAAGGTTGTTGACTTGATTAAAAGATCATTTGTCATTGAAGGGGTGGTCCAGGGTAAGTGAATTTCAATTCGAATTGCGTTACTTTATGGGAGTCAATTGTGTTTTTCATTTTCTATTGCCTAATACAAGTTTCTTCTGTGCAGTCATTTAGACAAAGGAGGTGAACCAATCGATAGAGGGATATATTTGAATGAGACATTATCACATGGGGGGTAGAAGAAAACAATCCTAATGTTCTGACCCCTACACAAGCTCCTTCTAGTACTCATGTATATGATGAAAATGTGGTCAAAATGTCTCTTTGGAATGACACAAATGAAATCTTGAACAAAGTGATGTGTACACCGCCATAGTGTCTACAACAAGTGCAATCATACACAAAATGCGTGGAGATGTTTCTACAAGACCTACAACAATCAAATGCATTTACATTTGAACTCATTCCCAATCTTGATGAAGTTGCAACTAGCACTGTTCACATACGTCCATGGTTTAGTGCAAGTAGGGATCGTCGTTGACATCCAACCCGACGTATGAAGCCTTCTGCACAATAGTCAGATCACCAAACTCCTATGGATGACTCATTTTCCTTCTCTGTGAACAATAGCTTGAATGTGAATTTCAATATGCAATGTGAGACTTCAGGCACAACTACTATGGATGTGGCAGAGGATACAACATCTAATATGGGTGACTATGAGAAAACCCATTTCAATTTCTATATTATTATTGGAAATGGTATTGCAGATTTCTTTTTTCCAGTATGTGCTTGTACCATGTCATAAACTTTCTAATTTCTTTTTTCATTTTTTTTGTTCACTTTAGCATTCCAATCTAGGGAAAGGAGTCCTCGCCGGCAACTTTCTTTCGTGAGTGTAAACCCAATGGAAGGTATGGTTCAAATTTAATAACTATGCATACATAAGTCCAATTTTTTGTATGACCTCATGCAATACTATACTTCCTTATAAAAATTTGGCTATAGTGACATGCTGATGTCGGCCAACATGCCTTCACTCTGCTACTTCTTCAAGACTTACTAATGATTGCACAAGCATAGTTCAGTGAACCTTCGTCTTAGGTAAGCATATATGTTTTTTTACTTAGTCCCCTGAGTGGGAAATCCATTTGATCTATTTAGAAGAGGTTGAATCAAATTTAGAAGTGTAAAGAGCAAGAAATTCAATATCTTCTTGTGAACCCTTAACAAGGGGTTTTGAGAGTCATGTGAGGTTTTAGACCTCCATCCCACCGATGTAGGTTTAGATGAACAGTGGGATAGATTGTTTTGTGTGTAATTAGGATTTTTTAAGAAGTGTGTGTTGAATCATGCAAGGGAAGTGAAGCATTCAATGTTTGGTTGCTGATCTTTACAAAATATAGAAGTTTTCCAATGAAAATGGATGCCTACAAGTTGGTAATTGAGGAAAGTGCATTTAATAGGGATAAAATTTTATCCCTAAAGTAGGGGAAGACATTTCTAAACATGTTTCATATGGTGGAAGAGCATGGGAAGGTTTGGAATACAGTATTCTATTAAACCCTCTTGTTAGAGCTTGTTTTGTGCATAAAGTAAGGGTTTAGTAGAACAACATTTGCTTGAGCCTTTCTATTCCTAAAAGTAGATTATTCCTAAGTTTTGAGACTTGTTAAAGGATTGTTTGGAGTCATTAGGCATTTTGATGATGATTTAAGACCTCCTCCTTTGTATAATTGGGCTAATTGAGTGCATTGCCAGCGATACAATCATGTTTTCAAGCATTCTTTTCAAAACAATAACATTTGAATTTGTGATATGTTAAAATTGGAACAAATGGGTTTCTAGAACAACAAATAGCTTATGGGGCTTCAATGTAGTTTGGATGGAATGCCCAATTTTTCCAAATTGCAATGCTACTAGGGTTGGAGTCTTGGATGCATGAAATTATGAATCTGGTAAAATAAAGTTGGGAGGCAGAATATTTGGATTGTTATTGTCACTGTAAGGTTGGTTAAATATATTTCAAGGCTTGGTAAGGGTTTCCAAGGAAGAATTAGTGATTGGTAAGTTTGTTGGTTTATCTTCTCAGTTGTTGTTTGGTTCTATAGACCTATTTGCTCCACTTTACACACCAATAACCTACTAGATCACCCAACTATTGACACTTTCAAACACCCATTATGCCCAACTCAAACATACTACAAAAATTCAATAGGTTATTATGGAACAAACACTTCAAACTAGCTCTTTTTTGCTGTCCTAGACCCCAAAATAGGCCTATTTTACAAAGAGACTCATATTTTAACTCTTCCCAAACCTGAAATTTTTATGGGGAAGCATTAACCAGTCATCTAAACCACCAAATCAACAATTACTTTAGGAAGATACGCTTCCCAAGACACTATTTCACTAAACTCTCATTTTGAGCCATTTTCATGAGGTTTTTATGGAGGTCAATGTTCCCAAGCTTCCCACTCTCTAATAACTCTTCAAACATGACTATTTAAGACTAAAAAAACTTAATCTTACCTTAAACTTTGCTGCCCCAAGTTTCATAGACATTCACTTACTAAAACCACCATATTTCACCTAAAACCACTCATTCTTGCCATGCACATGTGGCAACACACAAAATCACCTACAACACCTTCCCAACTATTGCAAACTCACAAAACACATTTGAAGACCTATTAACAACTACCATGGAAATTCCATTGAGCTACAAATCATACAATAGATGGAACGACCATTCTATAATATGAAGGTCTTAAAACCCTTAAATTTGGTTATAGACCCGCAAGTAGTCTTTTTGCTCTCAGATGCACAAATATCAGTGAATATTTATAAGAATGGAACCAAAATAACCTTATTTTTTTCCTTCACTAGATCAAGTCAACCTCTAAACAATATAGAATCTGTATGGCTTTCTACAAATTCAAGAAATGTGCAAATTTGAGTGTAAAATACAAAAATCTCAAGCAAGAACAAAGTTTTTCATTGATGTATTTTAGTATTATTCCAGTCTCTTCTATTACAAATGACTACAAGGCCTTTAAAAATGAATTAAAAATATTTACCATGCAAAATTACCACTAACTCCATCGGTTACATTATGGAGACCCACTATCTATACTTGAAACATGCAAACTAGCTGGCAATAAATGTAAGATTTTGCATCCTTTATAATTTTAGCACTAATGACCCCACTAAGCTATGTATTTTTGAGTTCCTTTCATTAATGATTATAAAATACTTCAAGAATGATTTGTTGAAGTGTACTCCATGCTATCAATTGAAACTATGGGGAAGGACATAGAGTCACTTTTAGTTATGGGTGTCTATGTTGACAAGTTTGATCAATCTCAAGAAGTCTAAACAAGCCTAAATTGCAGAACACTAATCCATTTTTATGAGTGTTGTTACAAAATAGAGTTATCCTATATTTTGATATGCATTTAAACATATTAAGGGGCATTTGAATATATGTGTGGAATTTATTTTGATGATTTGGTTGAAAATATACAGTCTGATAAACCTTATTGTAGGGCTACCAGCCTAGGATAGTATTTGTATAGTGTGGAATCTTCTACTTGGAAAGGTCATTAGATCATGGTGAGTAGACCTAAAAGGGTGTTGTTTTAATGTTTGGTTGTGAGGATTTTAGTCTGTTGAGACCAAAACTAAAATTTTCCTTATGAAATATGTCTAATGCAATGAATGTAATCGGCGATATGAAAGTAATCAGCAATGTGATCTCTATGGCTCGGGGAATGAGTCTGATAGGTTAGGTTTTTTTGCTAGGATGATGGTTTTCTGAAGGAAGAAAGGAATTAGGGGGTTTGAGTTGTTGTCCCTGTAGATTGTGAGTGGAAAAGAGCATGAAAAGTGAGGTTTAAGGTTAGGGTTTCATAAAAAAGGTGAGGGCAGTGATATCCCTTGTTCTTTTAAGCATGTACAAGCATGAATAAAGGTGTTTGAGTTGCTTTCAAGGTTTGAGAAGGAGTGGAATATAGTTTTCCAAGTTACCCTCATGTGAATGGCTTGAAACAAGGGTTTCATTAATAGGCATTTGGGAAAGACAGTCTCTACAAAGCAAGGGTGGATTTGGTGGTTTTGAGGGATGGTGAGTGCTGCTCCATTGCTTTTCTAGGTAGGTTGTATGATTAGAGAGGTGTCTCTTTCTAAATTTGGCCTAATTGGCCTTCTAGACAACTTTATTTCTTGTTTTTGTGCAAGTTGTTCCAAAAGAGTCGTATGTGGGTTTAAAGTATGTTGAGGGGGACTGAAATTGGTCTCTAAAAGGATGATTATTTGTAGGGGTTGTTAAGAGTTTCAGATAGTTAAGTTAACAAATTTGGGTCTACTGGGCTACAATGAAAAAAATTCTTTTGTTACAGCCTGCATAAAATAAGAAGCGAGTCACAACTCGATCTATTTTCCATCCTGAAACTGTGATGTGCATTTTGTGTTCATAACATATGAACATATATTGAAATGGAGTGCTTTGTTGAAAGTAAGGGTTGTCATAAAACAAGAAGGTGAACTACAAAACATTGTTTTGTTACAGTCTGCTTAAAATAAGAAGTGAGTCACAACCTAGTGTGTTTTCCATCATGTAACTGTTATGTGCATTTTTTGTTCGACACATATGAATAGATATTGAAATGGAATGTTTGGTGAAAGTATAGGTTGCCATAAAACAAGAAGGTGAACTTGAAAAAATTGTTTTGTTACAATCTGCATAAAATAAGAAGTGAGTCACAACCTAGTGTGTTTTCCACCATGAAATTGTTATGTTCATTTTCTATTCAAAACATATGAACATATATTGAAATGGTATGTTTGGTGAAAGTAAGGGTTGCCATAAAACAAGAAGGTGAACTTGAAAACCTTGTTTGTTATAGTCTACACAAATAAGAAGTGAGTCATAACCCACTGTGTTTTCTATCATGCAACTGTTATGTGCATTTTCTATTCAAAACATATGAACAGATAGTAAAATCAAATGTTTGGTGAAAGTAAGGGTTGCCATAAAAGAATAAGGTGAACTTGAAAACATTTTTTTGTTATAGTCTACATAAAATAAGAAGTGTCACAACCCAGTGTGTTTTCCACGATGAAACTGTTATGTTCATTTTCTGTTTGAAACATATGAACAGATATTGAAATGATATGTTTGGTGAAAGTAAGGGTTGCCATGAAACAAGAAGGTGAACTTGAAAACATTTTTTTGTTATAGTCTACATAAAATAAGAAGTGAGTCATAACCCACTGTGTTTTCCATCATGCAACTGGTATGTGCATTTTCTATTGGAAACATATGAACAGATAGTAAAATCGAATGTTTGGTGAAAGTAAGGGTTGTCATGTATCAACATCTTGTTTTTAGTTATGCAATGGGAAGTAATGCTTTGAGTTAGAAATATGTGCAATGAATATAATCAGTGATATGAATATAAACTACAAAAATATATTTTCTACAATTCATTAGTTCAACTCATCTGATTGCAACAAATAGAATGTTCACATTATTCTCCATGTTGGAAAACACACTATCCGTACACAGTAAGTTTGTTATGAAAAGTTTTGTTTCACTTTGAATTTTTTTAGCGATTGTTTTGTGTTTTCCAAATGTCCTTTTTTCCTTTCTTCATGTGAATGCAACAAATAGAATGCTCACATTATTTGCACTATTCAAAAACATACTGTCCTGTCACCTATTTCATCATTAAATTGTTAATGTTTCCTATAGTCCAATAATGTAATGAAGCCAACATTCAGAGTGTGTTTCTAATTAGATAATGCTATTGTATCTACTAAAATTTTTGTTGTCTTTCCTTTTAGACATTGTTGTTCCTGTTGTTCGAGTCGTGCATTGCCATATTCCCATTGGAGATACTGCACATGCTGCTTCATTAAGTTTCGAACAATAGGTACAATCTCTTTAGTGAAAAATTTATCTATATCATCCACTTTGTTCACTTCTTTTTCACTGTTTCCATTTGCATTGACAATGCTTTCTAATTAGAGAATGAAGGTCTACCTTCTAAAAAAAGTTGTCTTTCATTTTAGGCATTTTAGTACCTACTGCTACAGTTCTATAGAAGATGTCCCACAGTTCACTAGCATGGGTGGCCAGTTGGTTGACCAACTACCACCCATATCTTCCATGCAATATTCTTGCTCAAATTGAGGAATTGAGCCTCCCGTATAGGTTGCGGGAAAAGATGTTAAGGAGAATTAATAGAAAAGGGCCAAACCACATAGACTTGAAGTATGATAATTATGCTCACTTCTTCAACAACATATTTGGTGTATGGGAACATATGGGCATGGACGTTCAATATTACAATAAAAAAATAGAGATTGTAAATTTATGTGATTGGCCAATGTCCCTTTACTGAAAAATTCTATACGTTTTCCTAGCTAGATGCATATGGAAGGTGTGCATTAAACCAATAGTTATCATACATAAGCACAATCTTATAGAATAGCTAAGCATGAGGTTATGAGATTCCTCAAGGGGGAATCTCTAATTAGTAATCATATAGGTCATGTGGAGGAATGGTTGCTGGCCATGTTCAAACTCAACCACATTGTGAGGTTCGAGATCCACCGTGTCAGGCCCTCCTTCAGGCTGCTACATGCAAATTACGGGGTGCCAACATTGTATGCTGTTAATTCCACCTTGACAATAAAAGTGCACCAAATCCTTCTGGATGCTGAGAATGCAAAGATTATACTTGTTCCTAAATGGTTGAAATAGTTCTCAATGTTAGCAGTATTAAATGTGGATTGTAATTTTCTTTAGATTCTATAATGTTGACTCGAAATGTTTTTACATTTCATTGTGTGATGCGAATTGTTGTTATAAAATTTGAAGGTGAACTTGAATACACTATTTTGTTACAGTCTGCATAACATAAACTATTTTCTTTCAAGAAGAATTGAGAAGCAAGGGACAACCCTCTATGTTTTCCATTATGCAACTTTTCTTGTGCATCTTCTCTTTGAAACGTATAAGGATATTGAAATGGAATGTTTGTTGCAAGTAATGAGTTGTTATAAAATATGAAGGTGAAATTTAATACACTATTTTTTTATAGCCTGCATAACATAAATTGTTCTCTTAGAATAAGATATCAGAGGTGAGGGACAACCCTACGTGTTTTCCATTTTGCAACTTTTTTTGTGCATAGTGTGTTCTAAACGTATAAGGAAATTGAAATGGAATTTTTGTTGCAAGGAAGGGTTGTAATAAAATATGAAGGTGAACTTAAATACACTATTTTGTTACACACCATAATAGGAAGTGTTGTCTTTGATGTAAGAGCGAAAAAATCAATGACATACTTTGTTTTTCAGTTATTTCCCTATAGTTTTTGTGTTTGAGGCCATTGTACGACCATATTCTAGGGATAAATTGTCTCCTCCTCCATTGTACATGATAGCCCTATGAGTCTACTTTATGATTCATTTGGTTTCATATAAATCCATTTAGAATTCTCAAAGATATTGAAGTTTTTCTCTAGGTGGCTAAAACCCTGAGTTAGGGTAAACAGTGTATAATAAAAATTGTGTTTGTCAAATTTGCACTGTTGGAATCTCCTGAAAATTGGTGAGAGGAATGTTTGATCAGTATTATAAATGATGTGAAGTTTGAAGAACGTGGCAAGGTGGGTTTGGGCAGTTATGATGAAGCCCAAGGTCTAGAAAATGCGTAAAATCTGTAAATGATTGTGTACATTGGTGACTTGATGAGTTTTGTTTGTGGAATATGAGTCCTTGTTGTGTAATTTTATTTTGAAAAGGTTTTTTGGAATAGGTGACTCCATTCCAAGATAGGGATTGGTGAATTTATGAGTTTTTGGAGACCATTTATTGACTATCTTGTCAGGACAGAGTTGTCAAAAGGCCTAGATTGAACAGTATTTGGAGTGTTTGGAATCTCCTTCCTTGAAAGGCTAAAAACACATTGAAGAGTCATTCAACAAAAGTATTTTACATGCCATGGAACTAAGTTAAGAGTGTAAGAGAGTCTTTTGTTTTTGTTTTTCAAATTAAATGATTAAAGGAAGCCTAATTAAGCTGGTTAAGGACAGTCTATTTTGAAAGTTCACATATCAAGATGTTTAAGTTGGGGATTGCTTTCTATCAGTTGTTTGTTGTTGGTTAAAGTGTTTTGAGGAATCTACAAGAGTTTTTGGGCTTGGTTCTCAGTTTGGATATTTTAACACAAGGGTTTTGTGAAGGAAAGTTGCCTGAAAGGTGAAGTTTTTCAGTTTAGTGATCTAAGTTGTTTGCAAGAGCATAGTGAGTTGAGTTGTTTGACCCCTGCATTGTCATCAAACATTTCCTGCAAGCAAGGGATGTTATAAAAAATGTGAAGGTGAACTTCAATATATTGTGTTCTTACGATGTGCATAACACTAACTATTGTCTTTGAACAAGATTTGAAAAGTGTGGGACAACCCCGTGTGTTTTCCATCCTGCAACTTTTTTTGTGCATCTTGTGTTCCAAATGTGTAACGATATTGAAAGGAAATGTTTGTTGCAAGTAAGGGTTGTTATTAAATATGAAGATGAACTTCAATACACTGTGTTCTTACAATCTGTATAACAAAAAGTAATGTCTTTGAAGAAGAATTGAGAAGTGAGGGACAACCCTCTATATTTTCCATCCTACAACTTTTTTTGTGTGGAACTTTTGTTGCAAGTAAGGGAAGTTATAAAATATGAAGGTGAACTTCAATAAATTGTGTTCTTACAATGTGCATAACACTAATTGTTGTCTTTGAACAAGATTTTAAAAGTGTGGGACAACCCTGTGTGTTTTCCATCCTACAACTGTTATGTAAAATTTGTGTTTGAAACATATGAACATATATTGAAATTGACTGTTTTGTTGAAAGTAAGGGGTGTCATAAAAAAAGAAGGTGAACTTCAAAAAATTCTTTTGTTACATTTTGCAAAAACTAAGAAGTGAGCCACAACCCACTATGTTTTCCATGATGCAACTGTTATGTAAATTTTGTTTTTGAAATATATGAATGGATATTGAAATGGAGTGTTTTTCTTAAAGTAAGGGTTGTCAACAAACAAGAAGGTGAACTTCAAAACATTCATTTCTTATGGCCTGCATAAAATAAGAAGTGAGCCACAACCCACTGTGTTTTCCATGATGCAACTATTATGTAAATTTTGTGTTGGAAACATATGATAAAATATTGAATGAGAGTGTTTTTCTCAAAGTAAGGGTTGTCAACAAATAAGAAGGTGAACTTCAAAACATTCATTTCTTACAACCAGTATAAAATAAGAAGGGAGCCACAACCCACTGTGTTTTCCATGATGCAACTGTTATGTAAATTAAATGTGTTGGAAACATATGAGCTAATATTGAACAAGAGTGTTTTGTTGAAAGTAAGGGTTGTCAACAAACAAGAAGGTGAACTTCAAACCATTCTTTTGTTACAGTCCACATCAAATAAGAAGTGAGTCATAACCCACTGTGTTTTCCATTATGCAACTGATATGTGCATTTTGTGTTCTAAACATATGAATAGATATTGAAATGGAATGTTTGGTGAAAGCAAGGGTTGTCATAAAAAATAAGGTGAACTTCAAAACATTGTTTTGTTAATGTCTACATAAAAGAAAGCAGTCATTCAACAAGAATTGAGAAGTGAGTCATAACCTAGTGTGTTTTCCATCATGCAACTGTTATGTGCATTTTTTGTTGGAAACGTATGAACAAATATTGAAATGGAATATTTGCTGAAAGTAAGGGTTGTTAAAAATTATGAAGCTCAACTTCAATACATTGTTTTCTTATAGTGTACATAACAAAAAGTGCTAGTTGCATGTGCTTACATTTGTAAGTAAGTTTGACATAAATAATAAGACTTGAGGTGGAATTTCCTACCATTATTTGATGGAATTTGACATTGTCTGTAATGAAATTTTACATGGCAACAAAAAGTGTCATGAAATCTGCAAGAACATAGTCTTATATTTTATTTAATTAAGAGTAGTAGACACTTTTGACCCGGAGCTATGAACCGGTGAGGTCAGAAATGGGGGAACTCATCCCCAATATAAATTGTCAAAAAACCCCAAAGGGATTGGAGCCTTGATGGAAATATTAACAATACAAAAATCGCACAATGGCACTCTTGGCAGAAGATCGTAGTCTTCAAACATACCAAAGTATTGGAATTCTGCATGATAATTGATCAAAAATTACAGGATCACAGATAATGTAATTCCACACCATAATTTTTTGATAATTACATGATCAAAGATATTGAAATGTCCTTACATTTGTAAGTATGATGACATACATAAGAAAGTTTTCATAATGAAGTAACTGACATAGGACAGTGTGTTTTCCAACACTACAAGCAATGCAAGAATTTTATTTGTTCCCATCACATGGAAAAAGGAAATGCCATTTTTACTCAACCAACTAGTTATCAAATTTGAAAGTGGACTTGATTACATTTTTGGAGCATATGAAATAAAAAACATTTCATGAAATATGAAAGTGGACTTAAATGCATTTATGGAGCGTCAGAAATAATTACTTATCATAAGGAAATAACTAATAGGGGACAATGTGTTTTCCAAAATTGCAATTAATGAAAGCATTTTATGTGTTCTAATCACATGGAAAAAGGAAATATGTCATTTCCACTCTACCTAATAGTCATTCGAAAAATTGAAAGTGGACTTCATTTCTTTTTGGGAGCGTACGAAATAAAGACTTTTCATAAGCAAATAACTGACAGGGGATAGTGTGTTTTCCAACACTGCAACCAATACAAGCATTTTATCTGTTACAATGACATGAAAAATGGAAATCTTCCATCTGCACTCTACCAAATCATTGTTTTAAAAATTCAAAGTGGAATTCACTTCATTTTTGACGAGTGAGAAATAAAAGCTCTTCGTAAGGAAATTAGTCAAAGGGGACAACACGTGTTTTCCAACACTGCAAGGAATGCAAGCCTTTTATTTGTTCTGATCACATGGAAAAGGGAAATCTACCATCTCCACTCTAGCAAAGACTTGCTCTAAAAATTCAAAGTGGACTTCATGCATTATTTGTCATAACAAAATAAATACTTATCATAAGAAAATAACTGACAGGGGACAACATGTTTTCCAAGACTGCAAACACTGCTATCTATTTTATTTTTTCTAATCACATGGAAAAAGGAAATATGCCATATACAATAAAAAAAATACTTGTTCTAAAAATTGAAAGTGGAATTCATTACATTCTTGATCGTAATGAAACAATTACATGGCTATGAAAATTCTAATATGAAATAGACAACAATTATGTGTTCCAATGACATGAAGATAGTATATTTGTTT
>VDFB02083867.1:0-12458 GCA_007258455.2 Sequoia sempervirens
AAGCTCAAATATCATTTGGGAAGCTTCATACCAGCAAGGAGGTGCATTGAGAGCTCATTACCAGCAATTGGGAGGAGTTTGCATTGCATTTCAAGCCTAATCTAAGAGGTAAGTTTGATTTTAATTGGTTTTTTTGTGTTTCTTTAACAAAAAATTCATTGTGATTAGTAAATTCATTGTTTTTTTGAGTCTGCATTTTTTTTTACAAACCCTACTTGTTATTGCAGCCACATTCATTTGCAATTCAAACCATATTTTGAAATTTTCACAATGTCTCAAACCCCAGGCAGAAAAGACCCTGCTTGGAAACATGCTGAAATCTTCCCCGGGTAGAAAAAAGGAGAGGCAAAATGTAAATATTGCAAAACAATATATCATGGAGGCATAAATAGATTGAAATACCATATTGCACGCATACCCGTCCATGATGCAGTGGGCTGCCCTGATACACCTCATGAGGCTATTCGTGACGTGCAAGTGCAATTAGAAACATTTGAATTGCAAAAAGAAATGAAAAAGAGGCAAAGGCAAGACGGCAAGCATTGGTGGTGTTGGAGACACTTCTTCCATGACTCCATACCGTCCTAGTGCTAGTGCTTCTACTACTACACCAGCTATGGGTCCTCCTAGTGCTGCCACTACTGTTAGTGGTAGTGGGAGTGTTAGCATTGGCCCTAGAGTTCGTAAATCTAGGGTGGATTCATATTTTGTACCACGCACTACTCCTAGTTCCCAACCGTCGTTTGAGAGCATGGGTTGGAACAAGGACGCACATGATGCAGCGAAGAAAACAATTGCAGACTTTTGGTACTATTGCACCATTCCCTTCCATGTAGCCAGATAATTCGTTTTCGTTTATTTGTTTTAAAATTTATATTTAAACTTTAGAATCTAGATGTATCTCATTATCGAATTCAAATTTAAAGTTAAAACTTTTCATTTTACAATACTTATCTAAGTAACTTATTAATTTATTTACGAAATGTTTTAGGTCTCCCTTTTGACAAAATATGGTTGATGCCATAACCATATGTGGGGCGGGGTTCAAAGCCCCTACCGAAGATGAATTAAAGGGCCCACTTTTGAGTCAAAAGGTGGCAGATGTAAAAGCACAATTAGAGGAGCAGCGCTTGCAATGGAGGAGTTTGGGTTGCACCATCATGACTAATGGTTGGACCAATAGGAGAAATAGGACACTACTTAATTTTCTAGTTCCCTCCGCAAGTAATTGTACTTCCCTCAATGCATTGATTAATTTGAAATTTGAATTTGATTTAGTGATTAATATGGCTGATTTATGTTTTTTAATTTATTGAATAATTGGTTTTGCTTCTTTTTTCAGGTGACACCGTCTTCATCAAGTCCATTGATGCTTCCGCCCATATCAAAAATGCCACATACCTTTGTGAGGCTATAGAGGAGGTGATCGCTGAGGTGGGCAAAGAGAATGTGGTTCAAGTGGTGACCGATAATGCAGCAAATTATGTTGCTGCTGGTAGATTATTGATGGAGAGGCACCCTACTATATTCTGGACTCCATGTGTCGCCCATTGCCTTGACCTCATATTGGAGGATCTTGGCAAGCTCCCATGGATCAAAACATGTGTGGATGCCACAAAAAGCATTTGCAAATTTGTATACAATCACACATGGGTCCTTAGCCTAATGAGGCAATACACAGGGTTGAGGGAGTTGGCTCGTCCTGGCATCACTAGGTTTGCAACAAATTTTATCACATTGCAATCCTTGATTCGGTCAAAGGCATGTTTGTTGGTGAGGAGTGGTCTTCCTCATCCTATGCTACGACCACTGCAGGGATTGATGTGACTAATTGCATTTTTTACGAGCCAGGGTTTTGGACACCACTGGAGGAGATTGTGAAGGTAAAATTTAATTCTTCATTATGTTTTAATTTCTATTCATATTTTGCTTTTATTTGTTTATTTTCATTCACACTTAAGTTAATGTTTCACAATGTCAGCACTTTGCAGTTTATCGAGCCCTTGCTAGTTCTCCTATGAGTTGCTGATGGGGAGAAGCCTGCAATGGGCTACATATATGAGGGCATGGATAGGGCCAAAGAGGCTATTAGATCCATCTATGGTGTAGTTGAGGAGAAGTATCGTCCCATTTGGGAGATCATTGATAGGAGATGGCACCACCAACTTCATAGACCCCTCCATGCAGCCGCATGTTTCCTAAATCCGGCCTTCCAATTCAGCCGTGATTTCCGTGCAGATAAAGAAATTCTTAGTGGGCTCTACTCGATGATAGAGCGGATGTTTCCTATTGTTACTACATCGATAGTGCACAAGATAGATGCCTTCACTAAAGCACAAGGAGACCTCTTTGCACATCAATTGTGCAAAGAGAGTAGGATGACATTACAGCCAGGTAAAAATATATTTAAGGGCATAATTTTCATCTTTTTATATTATAATTTATTATTAAATGTTGAACTTGAAACTTGAAATGAGATTGATTTTGTTTCTTTTTCTCATCTCATATAGATGGTGGAATATGTTTGGTTTGGATACACCGAACCTTCAAAACATTGCCATTCGTATATTGAGCCAGCCAAGCAATTCATCTGGGTGTGAGCGCAATTGGAGTATGTTTGAGCACATACACTCCAAGGAGCGCAATAGACTGACAATGGAGAGGATGAACGATTTGGTATATGTTCATTACAATCATCGAGGAAAATTGGACAATCAGCTGAGAGTTGATCAGTCAGGAAAGTAGATCACCGAAACTGAGTCGATCTTAAAACAGAACAATTGATAGACGAAGCGAGAGATTCTTTAAAATTTCGTAGTGTTTTGAAGATCGTTCGTCACTAAACATGACATTATGTATTGTTTTGATATTTCATATTTGTATGGAACATTTGATGTCATGGATTTCATATTCCATGAGTTTTGTATACATTTGACTACATTTATATATCTTAAGTGTGCTATTTCCTTCAGTAGCTCAGCTACAATTTGTGTACTTTATACTTATGTGATCATTGTATACTTGTGTATGTGATCAAATTTGCTTCTATTTAATGATGTTATTGTGTCTTTAAGGTTTATTCAATAAAGGGTGCTGGAAACAAGTTTTAAATCCTCAAAAATCTCTAAATTTCGAGGGTTTTTTCATTTTGCAGAGTCTGCGCCGAGTCCGAGTGCTGAGTCCCGAGTCGAGTCACCCTAGCCAAGTTCGAGTCCAAGCCTGAGTCTCGTAACTATGAATTAAACACATCAAACAGAGACAACCAATAAAGGGTTAAAAAGCTCGGTCAAAACTTGGTGCATAAAAGTTGAAAGACTACATTAATGTGGAAACTTCTAGCTAAACCATTACATGTTTACAGAACTAAAATAAATGCCATTTTCAAGCTCCCTCTGGTATCCTTATATCTACAACCTCTTGTGCTCATTTGATGGGTGCATTTTCAACTTCTCACATTGCATGTAGGAGAATAATTTTCCTTTATCTTTCATGAGATCAATCACAATTGTTTCAGCTTCAAACCTCTTCCTTTGGTCACAACTAGGTTGTGAAAAATCTCTTTTACTTCAAATGCCTACAACGACTTATTTCTTGTGCTGAATGAATGCTTGTTGCTCCCTTATCACCCACAACCTCCACAATGCTATCACTTTGTTCAAAACAGTTTCTAGGATTTCCAAACAACCAAGTCATTGCAAGAATGAAGGATTGGCAGAAATTCAAAGTAATTTTGTTAGGCTGCAGCTCATGCATCATCGGCACACTGCATATTCTACCATCAGCTTTCTTTGGCTGCAACTATTGCATCACTTTTCATAGGTTCACACTACTTACTTTATGCACATCATTTGATTATCACAAGGAAAATCATGGCATCATTTAAACATTACAAGGAGGATTCCATGCCAAGACCACTTCTTTAAACCTCGTTCTTGCTTGAGCTGCTCCAAGTTGTGGTCTTGCATTCATGTGTTTTCAATCTTCAATGCTCTGAAGTCTGATTTCCCATAGCTCGTCAACCACAGGTATATGTTACAATCCCCACTTGTTTTCCCTTTCATTGGTATGTAACTTTTTCACAAACAACTCAAAGGCATGCCATACTTATCTCATTCTACCTGGTAGTGGAGGAACACACTAATTTAAGATAGAGAGGACACAACAAGCCCAACTCACCATGTCATGTTCAATGTCTACATTTCACCACATCAACTTCTACATAATCACCCCCAATGAAACACATTGACTTCATTACTCCTGTTTAGGATGGATGTAAGCAAAACTGCAGGTCTTTGAATTCTTCATTCACCACATTGATGCTTCAAATCACTTCCACTTTGACCATGTTAAGATACCAGACCTGAATTCACCAACTCAAGTAGTTTGGGAAAAGACAGATGTTGTTCAAGATTGAATTTCCAGATCTGACTTAACTTCAATCATAAGTTTATTTAATATTGCAAATAACACTGGGATCAATCTTCATATACAAATTAACCTCTGAACTGAAATCGAACTGTGCACAGTAAATTCACAGACAACTCGCATATGAAACAAAGATACAGTGATACACCCCAATCTGAATAGAAAACCAGTTTCAAAGATATATGCTCTATAATAACAACGATTACAACCAAGGCAACCAGCAATATGTCGATATCGTTATTCAGTGTGGATATTATGATGTGCACAGGAAAACAATAAGATCACTCACTGGCTTAAATTTATGGCACCAGTACAATTCCCGGATACAATGCAAACCAGTCGTTCCAATCCCAGTCGCCTCTGCCAGGAAATGACTCAGGGATTATGAAAATCAGATGTGTGAGTCGCTATACTGGAAATGCCCAATCGGGGCTAGCGCTTTTAGCACTGCTACTGCTTCAAGTATTGCTAATCCTTTGGTAGGCTTGTGTCGTGCATAGGAGAGTTGCCATCAACTCGTCTTGTGCCCAACGCTAGAGGTATGAAAGACGTGAGTACCGGATGGACTTTGGTTTACCGCCTACGAATGATGTCGGGAGGAGTTTGTACTCAAGCCAGCAATTAAGAATAAGCCCATGAGTCCCGATGGAATGTAAGAAGCGATAATGCGATGCAGACTGGCGCCTGAAGATGGCACCTCTTCCTGAGTGACCCCCAAGATCTTCAAAACTCTCACGACCACAAGATAACGCATGTGAGGAAGGAATGGATTGGCGAGAGCCAGAAGCTCTGCCAATGATTGTTACTTTGTTGCTCCCACACAGATGTTGCGCAAACCTGAGATATCAATTGGAAAGTAAGAGTGATGAAGCTAAGAATGCAGAATTAGAGATACGCGGAATCAAGTAGAATTTTCGCCCCACCTGATCGTCGATTAGAAGGGATTTTTGTCCCTCCAAATTGCCATAAAGCAATCGCTCAATCTGTGATGCCTTCCCATTGAACATACAACCAATATAAATAGGAACTATAGCGCCTACCTCAAGGGAGGTCGGCTAGAGTTTAAATTTAAATATTATTTATTTAATAATTTAAATTTATATTTAATATTAATTATTATTAAAATATTATTATTTAATTAGTATTTAAAACACTTATAAATCCCTCCAAATTCGAAGTCAAATTATTTGGAGACATGACAATCCTCCCCGCCCGAATGTTGCTTGCCCTAAAGCAACTTCAATTTTGGACGCATGGCGATCTCTATTCTTCCCCCTGATCTCTCTGTCTTCTTGGCTGAAACTTCCTTAGGGCTTCCTTTGGAGAGACCTTGAAGAATGACCTCTTTCCCATTAGATTTGAACTTCAATTCCAAGGTTTGGCAGTTTGTCATGTACTCCCCAAGCAAGTGTAACCATTGTACTCCCAAGACCATATCTGACTCACCAATGCCGACTATGCAGAAATCATCCTATATCTTGTGTCCTCCAAGGGTCAACTCCATCTATTGGATGCGATGGGTGCAGGAAATAGTGTAACCATCTACGACTGTCACATTGAATCCTTCAAAGCTTTTGGCCCTTAGGCCCATCTTGGCCACTAGCCCCTCATCAATGAAATTATGGGTGGCCCCACTCTCTATTAATACTATCACCCTTTGTCCTTGTAAATCTCCTCTAATACGAAGAGAATGATACCTTGGTGCTCCTGAAAGTACTGCAAAAGTGCCCCCTAGATATCCTTCCTCCCATGTCACCCCATGCTCATCCTCCTTAGTAATGCCCTCGAGTTCACCTTCTCCTTCTTCATCACCGAAGGCTACCTCAATATAGTAGATGTGTCCCTTTCCCAAACACATGTGACCTTTTGTCCAAGGCTCCTTACAAGTGAAGCATAACCCTTTCCTCCGAAGCTCGTTCTTAGACACGTCCATCTTGCTAGACCTTGGTGGTAAGGTTGTTGGTTGAGGAATGATTTCATGAGGAAGCTTCTTGGTCACGATGGGAAGCGCCTTGCTAGAGTGTGATCCACCCTTAGTTGTTGAATCTTCCAAGTTCAAGGCTCTCCTAATGGCATCTTGTAGTGAGCTAGGGTCCAAAGCCTTCACCAACCCTCTGAGGGGTTCAAATAGGCCTTCAACAAAGAGGGCTATGAGCCTTCTTTCCGTCACATATGGGACCATCACTACCAATCTCTCAAACTCAGCAACATAGTTCTCCACTTTACCTTCTTGCTTCAGCTATGCTAATTCCCAGAAGTGAAAATTTGGGATCTTTCCTATCAAATCTCTCTGTCAACCTTTGACTGAATTCTTCCAATGTTTTGATGGAGTTGTGGCCTTTGTGCTCATGTTGGCGAATAACCAACACCTCCTCGAGTAAGAGTTGCTACTTAACAGCCTATGTACACTACAATGAGTGCTCTTCAAATTAGGAGGGAAGCTCCCTCAAGCAGCTTTACAAAAATACCCGCGAAGGGAAATAACCAAACTAATTCCTCGCCTTTGTTTCAGCCAGGAGGTACAAGGCTTTCCTTTGAATCCAATACGCCTATGCAGCTGAGTTTTCTCCTCGGGTTTCTAGGATTCACTAACTGTGGGCCAACTAAACTTAATAACTTAAATTCTATCTAGTTCCCTCAAGAAAACAGAGCATGAGAAAACGGAGCAAGGTTATGACTATCAGACGATAAACGTG
The DNA here is from genome assembly GCA_007258455.2 of Sequoia sempervirens. Taxonomy (NCBI): domain Eukaryota; kingdom Viridiplantae; phylum Streptophyta; class Pinopsida; order Cupressales; family Cupressaceae; genus Sequoia; species Sequoia sempervirens. The sequence continues at coordinate 7,122 of VDFB02083867.1, forward strand.
TTTAGATTCTCTACTTGAAGGCAAGGTGGCGCAACTATCATCTCAATCTGAACAAGTTTATTGGCACAAAACAGATTTAAGAATTTACCATGATAATCTTATGAAACCCTATGTGGCATAACACTCGATTAAAACGATAAAAGATTCACAAAACAGATTTATCTAAACTAAGGGAAGTATTTACCATGACAACCTTATGGAACCCTATGTGGCATAACACTTGATCATGACAGTAAAGACTTCTCAAAACAGATTTATCATCACAATCTCACGAAACCCTATGTGGCATAACGCTTGATCAATAATGACAAAAGATTCACAAGACAGATTTATCTAAACTATGGAAAGAATCCACTATCACAATTGCATGAAACCCTATGTGGCATAACAATTAACCGTATTAGCAAAGACGCATGAACAAATACCAAAAGAGCAATATTGAGGGTAAGGTAGGCTAAAGATATATTTCTCTCTCTCAAGCAAAGTTAATTACAAATGAGCAAAGTTTTATTTATATACATCAAGGTGTAGGGAACCCTAAAATCACCTTGTGTCATCTAATAGCCTAAATGCATGCAAGCTATGCTACTAAACTCCTAATGAAGTAAACTATACAGCTTAATTGGAAAGCTACCATCAGCTAACTGGTACAAATAACCTAAATGGACCATGCAAGCATGCATCGCCCTGAGAAGCAAAGTTAACTGTGATTAATTACCTTTCGCTAATCGGAAACTCTAACCCTAACTCTCGTGGTTGATAATTCCAAGGATGAGATAAGCATGTGTTAAGTCAGCAAGTGAACCGGGCGACTGGAAGTCAAGCACCATCGCCGACTCCAACCCTTGAAATTAATCGCATCGCCGAATCGGCAGATTACCCATGTCAACTCCTGGCTTAACACTTCGCTAAGAACTCATCGATCTCTCTGTCATCTGGCACTTTGACGCTGTTCAAAACAACAGTCTGTTTCTTTAGTTCTCTGCCACTTTCTGTGATTGTGTGCATGCCATCTTTACACTCCTCAGTCGCCTTTCTGAAACTGGCTGCAATTACTAAAATATTCTCTAACCTAGGCGCCATAGGTTCACCTTCAAGGCTGTCATGAATCAGCTTCTCGAACTCTGCTTGAACTTTATCCAACTCAACATACGTGCCATCTTCTAGAAGATAATGACACGGAATCTGAACAACGAAGCCACTGACCAGTGCAAGTACTCCAATCACATCATCCTTGAGTGAAAACAATTTGGAAGAGATCTTCTCACATATTTCTGTTCTGAGAAGGTGCTGCTCTCTCCAAATAAAAACTTTGTCTTGGTCCTCAACAATCTCCAAGGCATCATATGCAACTGATAACTGAGATACCAGAACACGATCCTTTGCCAAGTTCTCTGCAACTACAATCTCAAGCGACTGAACACCCTAACGGAGTTTATGCGCATCACTTCTCAACTGATACAGATCTGCAAGAAGAGTTTTACCAGCAGCAACTAAATTATCAATCCAGTTGTCTAAAAGTCTTCCATGACTAACCAACTGATCCAATTTTTGTTGTTCTGCAGGTGTATGCTGAGGAAGAACAGGTGCTCTACTCGAATTCCCATGAACAAGATCAGAAATGTATCGACGAATTTGACCAATTTCAGCTTTAAGTAATGCCTTATCTTCTCCATCTTTGGTGATACGCTCTTCAATATTATTGGTAACAATCTTAAGAAGAGATACATCTGTCTCTCGTGTAGTCCTGCCAAGATTAGCCTTAGTGAATGTAAAGTCACCAACTTTGACTTCATCTAAGCTTTTACCCTCTGGAGGAACTGCAACTTCAATAACAATCTCGGATTCAGGAGTCTTCTCAATGTGCACCTGTTTCTTTATCTTCTTGTTTGACCTTCTCTGATAAGGTTCACCGAACTCAGATAAATCAAGGTTGTATGATGGTTCACGCCTCTGTCTCCCTAAAGACTTCTCGAGCCAACAAGACTGAACAATATTCTCAATTCGCGGAGAGACTGTCCCTGATGTATCAACCTGTGGTGGTTCAGGTGTCTCCGATCCAGCCTGAATTGGTGTCTCAGGCTCAGAATCTATGTCAATGGGCTGCACGTGAGGCGAACTAGGAGGTGAAACGTGAGGCTCAGCCTGAATGACTGTCTCTACTGGAACCTCAGGAACATGTTCAATTTGTTTCTGCTTCCTTTTACCAGTAGCCCTTTTCCCCGTGTTTCCACTAAGTCTAACCCCTTCAGGAGGTATAATAATGGCCTTGACTCTAGGTCTTGCTCTAGAAGTAGAAGGCAACGAAGAGAAACCCTTTGGCGGCTCTGCTACAGGAACTGACTTCCGTGTCCGTTTGCTCTCCAAGAATAACTTGCTAGTCTTGATAACTGATCTGGAAACCTCTTCGATAGAAGTATTCTCCTTGGCATACCAATCAGGTGAGCGAAGTGGCTGCCGAGCAACTTGATCCTTAACATAAGAATTGAGAAGAACTTCTCCATCATCATCGGATAGACCATCAACATCTTCTGATAGGTAATCAGAGAGCTGACCAATAGTGAGTCTACAGTAGTGACGACGACGGACCTCGAATTCATCTTCACAATTTGCCCAGAAATCTTCAAGTGCTGGCGCATGTGCAATCCCTCGCTCTAACCGATTTGCATAATGTCCAAGAGGATCATAGGAACGCCTCTCAGTATAAGGTTTGAGTTTGAACCTTTCAATCTCAGTAGACATATGCCTGGCATCTGTTGCTGCATCACATGTGAAAATTCCCAATGAGAATGGAAAATTTGCCGCAGCCTTATGACGACTACGAAGAAAGAAGTGAACATGCTGCATTTGCCTGAGGAATTCCATAAAGACAATCTTGTCTGACGGATATCTTGGCAACATCAGAGGCTCTCCAACATAACCATAAACTCGGATGTATGTAAAAGTAGGAAACTGTATGAACCAATGTGCCCAAGTCTCCATTGCTGATTTGGCCTCAGCTGAAATACGAATGTGCATCTCATCATCAAGATCTCTCACGGTTCTCATGGAAAAGTGATCATTTACTACCCGGAAGTCCTGCTCAGACTGAGAAAACGCTAGCTGTGGATAATACTCATGAATACGCTGAACACCGAGAGTACCATTGGTTTTAAGAAGTCTGTAGCTACCTTGAAATGCAACCAAGTAGACCAAATAGGATATCATATGAAACTCGTGATACTTGAGAAAGTTAGTAATTTGCTGATGTAAGCAATCACTAATCAACATAGCCCAATCAAAACGCTCTGTGCCATCAAGGATTCTGGTAATTAGGTAGAACATCCATGGACGGAAAGTATTAGCATCTGATTGACCGGTAACTCGATTGAGTAAGGTTATCAAAACAGCAACTTCCCCTTTAAATTCACCACGACCAACCTTCTTAGGCAAGTTAGTTTTCTGAATTGTCAACCATTTCTGAGCAACTTTTCTCTGTGAACGTTGATGATCAGCATCCCATATCTTCTCACAAGCTTCAAGAACAACAGTAAAGTTATCTGAACGAGGAGGAATAGCAAAACATTTCTCTATATCCTTCGGCTTGAGACTGCAAACCACTCTTCCATCAACCGATCTGATCTGTCGTGAAGACGAGTCATAATGCTTAATGCAAGCAAGTACAAACTCAAGATCGAAGATAGAAACAGGAATGGATGCCGCTGCCAGCAACCCAGAACGCTCAAGATTCTTCATCGAATTGCTGCTAACATTCTCCAAACTGCTCAGATTGACCACTGGATAAACATGATTCAGGTCTGTATCTGACGTTTTGATGAAATTATGTGTAAGGACTGATTTCACCTTGTAATCAATGAGATTGAACTGCATTTTGAAAATGATGACTTTTGACTGTAAAGTCGAATATACTTGAAGAACTTTCTGAAAAACTCTGGACAAGGCTAAAAATAGCTTCTGACAGAAGAAATTTTCGAAGAAATTCTGGAACATGGGTTTTGTGCACAACTGAATTCTGAACAAACCCGGATAGCTGGATTCTCGAAAAAATGTGATTTAAGCCCACATGCAAAGAGATTCTCGGAAAAAGGCTCAGAGCTTCAGAATGAAGACTACGGGGCGATTTTCTCGAAAAAATCTAAGAAGTGGGTCTTGTTGCAAACGCTGAAATATGAGAACCCAGATGATCAGATTCTGAAAATGTGTTGAATTACTCTGGCATGCGAAGAAAGTACCTAAGGTGAGAAATAGAAGAAATAAGACAGAAGATAGAAAGTTTTGCTTGTCTGCTTCTGAAAAATCTGCAAATCTCTTCTTCGAATCTTTATAAAACCTGCATGCAAAGTGGAAATAAAGTCTAGAATTGACTTCCTCTGAAGAATCTGAGCTCGTAGCTTCGAAGAACGCTGAAAACGGACACCTGAATCACCTTAAGCTTGCTGGTCGCTCAAAAGAATACAAGCTTCAGAGCAAAAGATGATGTAATAATGGACGCCATTCTTGAAATATATAGAATTTCATCATAGAAAATTCGCACTAAATAAAGCATGCTTAAAAATGGCGCTTGGCTTCTCATTGGTCCTTATTATAGTTAACTGAAACTCGAACAAGCTCAATAAGTGGTTATGCATTAGGGTTTGCCTTTCAAGTCTTCAGTTCAACTCAACCATGCGACTTTAGCTTCAGTTAACCATCTTATCAAGTTCGCCATCTTCAACCTTGCTTTGGATTCATCAAATTTAACCTAAGGCGTGCCCTTTTGAAAACTTTAGTTAACAATGTTGATTGCAAAGAGAAATTCGCCATCTTCATGCAATAAATATGCTAAAAATAGCTAGCCTTTTGGAACTTCAGTTAGCCTTCAAGAATGCGCCAACTTCATGTGCTTTAATCAAATATAATTTAAATATAGCAACCCTTTTAGAACTAAAGTTGCCATTCCCTTGAAAAGTGCGCCATCTTCACCAATTCATGCTTCACTTTTCAAACACTAAATATAGCGACCCTTTTGATGAGTGAAGTTAACAACTTCAAATTCGCCATACTTCACCAAAAATGCTTCATGCTTCACAAAATAATGCTTCATGCTTCAATTCGTCCCTTTTGAACTTCAGTTGACATTTGATGAAGCGCCATCTTCACTAAAATCTTCACAATTGCAACCAAAATCGCCATGCATGCAAACTTCAGTTGACATTCAGTAATAATCTTCAGTTAAGTCAACATGCAATCAAGTTAACTCAACATGCAAGGTAGTTAACTGAACATGCAAACTAGTTAACTCGACATGCAAACTGAAAGATCACTCCACATGCCAATATACGAACTGAAGATGACAAC